>CAIGRB010061811.1:27637-58609 GCA_903798255.1 Fraxinus quadrangulata
CCTTTCTCCTCAAACATAAGACTCAAGTTCTACAAACCTTCAAAGCTTTCCATCAATTTCTTAAAACTCAGTTTAACAAAGACATCAAGTGTGTAAGATCTGACAATGGCACTGAGTTTGTCAACTCAGAATTTCAAAAATTTCTTATCAACAATGGTATAGTACATCAAACCACTTGTGTCTACACACCTCAACAAAATGGTGTTGTTGAGAGGAAGCATAGACACCTCTTGCAAGTTGCAAGGGCTCTTATGTTTCAAGCAAACCTGCCTAAATTCTTTTGGGGATAGTCTATTTTGATGGCTACATACATTATTAACTGGTTACCTACACAAATTCTTGACTGGAAAACACCTTTTCAGATCCTCCACAATAAAATTCCCTCATATCATAACCTTAAGGTGTTTGGGTGCCTCTATTATGCCACTAACACACAACCTTTCAAGGATAAGTTCTCCTCTAGGTGTTTTAAGTGCATTATGATAGGTTATAGTCATGGTAAAAAAGGATTCAAGGTCTATGATCTTGAAAAATGACATATATATGTCTCTAGAGATGTTATTTTTCATGAGAATATCTTTCCCTACAAAGGCATTTCTATCCCTGACCAAACTCCACCACTTCCAATTCCTGTGTTTGATCAAACCAATTCAGACACCATTAATACTGACAATAACATCCAAGCTTCTGACCTTCCTGCTAGTCTGCCTACTGCTATAGATGATCTCAGCAATGGTTCTTCAACTCCTCAAGAGACACTACCTTTTGATAATTTTGCCCAAAATCAACCTTGCATCAGGAAGAGCACCAGAACAAAAATTATCCCTAGATGGATGCAAGATTTTGTGTCCAATCTTAGCCACACTCATCATATTTCCATCACTTTTTCCCAACCCTCTGATTCTAATTCATCATCCTTCACCCCAACACTTTTCCCTACTATACTTCACTTAACTTTAACCCTGCATATATAGATTATTTGGCCAACATCACTACTATTCAAGAACCAACTTCATACAGAGATGCAAGCACAAAGAAAGAATGGACAGAAGCTATGAGGGCAGAACTTGATGCTCTGGAGAAAAATGCAACTTGGGAATTAACTTCCTTGCCATCTGGTAAGAAACCAATAGGATGTAAGTGGGTTTTTAAAGCAAAGCTAAAGGCTGATGGCACCTTAGACAGATGTAAAGCCAGGTTAGTTGCAAAGGGCTTTAATCAAGTTCCTGGCATTGACTTTTTTGAGAGTTTTTCTCCAGTAGCCAAACCGGTGACCATTAGATTATTCATTGCAATTGCTACTGCAAAACTTTGGCCTATTTACCAACTTGATATTAACAATGCATTCTTGCATGGTATCTTGGATGAAGAAGTGTATATGTGGCCACCTCAAGGATATGATAAAGCTGCTGAGGGACAAGTTTGTAAGCTCAAAAAATCCCTATATGGTCTGAAGCAAGCAAGCAGACAATAGAACTTTGAATTATGTAAACATCTCATTGCATTTGGTTTTCAACAGTCCCAACATGATCATTGCCTGTTTACTCTGCATACATCTTCTTCCTTCATTGCTCTACTGGTTTATGTTGATGATCTGCTTCTTACTGGAACTGATGAGTTAGAGATTAATCGGGTTAAGGAATCCTTACACAAGGTTTTTACTATCAAAGATTTGAGTTATGCCAAGTATTTTCTTGGAATTGAAATTGCAAGATCCACAGAAGGAACTTACTTAAATCAGAGGAAATATGCTCTTGATCTTATCACTGATGCTGGTCTTTTGGGTGCAAAGAGTGCTACCTAAGGGCCAAAAGTTTTCTGCTTCTGGCCAGGAACCTCATTCAGATCCTGAGCAATTTAGAAGACTCATTGGCCGTCTACTTTATCTTACATTTACCAGATCAGATATTACCTTTGGTGTTCAACAATTAAGTCAGTTCGTCAAGAGTCCCTCCATCGCTCATTGGAATTCAGCATTGCATATTTTACAAAGGATTTATTTTTCCCTATCACTAACGACTTTGCTCTCAAAGCCTTCAGTGACGTAGATTGGGCGACCTGCCTTGACACTCGCCGGTCATTAACAGTCTATTGCATCTTTTTTGGAGGAGCTTTAGTGTCTTGGAAAACAAAAAAACAAACCACAGTTTCCAGAAGTTCTGCTAAAGCGGAGTACAGAAGTTTGGGAGCAACGGTTTGCGAATTACAGTGGATTCATTACATCTTACAAGATTTCTATATTCCTGCTAGTCTTCCGATTCCCCTTTGGTGCGACAACCAGGCAGCACTTCACATTTGTAACTACAACCAGGTATCACTTCGACATCTTTTATTTATTTATAGGGCCGTTAAAGAAAATGACACTTAATTTAGTGAAAATAATTAGAGGAGCAAAACAATAATTTATCTCTACCTAATTATTGGATCTCGGATATAGATAGAATATATAGATGTTAGGTCTGGTGAAAGTATTACATATTTATTGGTATTTGTTATTTTTTATATTTCAAAATTGCAATCTTTTGCCTTTAATGAAAAAATACAAATAAATAAGTAGATTGGTAGTTTAGGATCGATTAGATATGATTTAATTATTGGAGTTTCTTTATAATAAATATCTGATCAAGATCTTTTGATAGCTCTATAGTATTTGGATTTATTGCAACTACTACAAAAGTTTTAGATTTAACTATAATTGTTGTACAAATTGTAAACTTAATAGTAATTGTAATCGTGATTGTAATTGAAGTTCTAAAACTACATTTGTAACTACATAAAGTTATGGACTAACTGAATGTGAACTTTAATTGAAACTCTTGTTTGAACTTCGATTGTTACTCCTATTTGAACTAAAGTTGGAATCATTATTGCACAGAAATTGAACTCTTTTTATATCTATAAATAGAGGTTATATGGAACTATAAATCCTGCTATAAGCAATACTTCTTACACAGTTTTCATATTTGGGGGGGGAGGGGGGAGAGAGAGAATTGTTTTCTTCTTTTCTTGATCTGTGCAATCTAGAATTAGTTTTCTTGTCGAATTAAAAGAAAAGTGCTCATCCACCGATATAGTCTTGAATTTGAAGGATACCATAAAAGGAATTGGGAGGTTTGGAGTATCAAGTTTGGAAATTAAAAGCTAAAAGTTTGTGATCTAAAAAGTTAGAAGTTCGTGATTTAGATATGATCGATAAATTGATTATTGAACTTCGATAAATTCTAAATAGTTGTTTTTTATTATAACATATACATGAACATCTAGTAATGGTTTTCAATTCCTAAATTTAAAAAATAATTTTTTAAATAATTTTTATTCTACATTCCAACGTTTTTGGTACAATACACATCAATTTAAGGTTCAACTTTGAAGTGAATGCCTAAAAAGTCTCCCGTATATACAAGACATGGTGAAAAAGTGTGGTTTAGGCAATGGTGAAAACTGACATTATTGGTTTTTTCCCCTGATTGGTGGGATATACTATCAACAATAATGTCAAATGTAAGATGATAGTCACTGAGCCAATAATTTAAATGTTATAACTTATAAGATAGCGTCAACTTCACAGTGGGTTCTCTTATACACTTATGGAGGCAGTAGAAAGTGAAAATTTCACAACTAGTCAGCCTCAAAGGTTCCTCTATCCATTTTTAGAGACAGTAACACGTGAAAATTCCTCAACATAAAAGTATTTGTTTGGATTTTTATGAGATGTTGAAATTATAAGCGGATAAAAATGAGTCATATATTAGTAGATAATAATGGTAAATCTTACTAAATGTGTAGTTAAAATTAAAATTTGATCAACATAAGTTATAAGTTAAGAAAATCCAAAGGAAAATTTTGAAACAAGATGTATCGAATTGGAATAATGTAGTTTGCCCTAAACCTATATCTAATAATAATAATTTACAATTCAATACTAATTATTGAATATGTTAGCTAGTTTTATTAAGTTGTAGAGCTTAATTATTGACACTTCTCGAAGCTGGTCACGAATCGACCTTTGCAGAGTCCTTGTATAATTCGATTTTGCACTAATTTATCTTATAAGTAGAGCCTAGTAGGGAGGCCGCCCTTAAGCTTTATCATTATCATAAAAGAGAGAGAAAGAGAGGCTAGAGAAGATAAAAATGAAATTTTTCTTTGTAATTTTTTTTTTCATTATAGTGAATAACTGCAGTGACGGAAGATTACGTAATCTCAAATCGATATTAACCTCTATAAATTCTATGTGTTTTTGAGTGTTTATTTTTCTTTTTTTAAATTGATTGCTCTTGGTGGAATAAACTAGAGTTTATAATTCTCAATAATTGGCTTCAAAACTTTTGGTTGTATTGAGAGCAATGATTGACGAAGAAAAAACGCTGTTAGGGATTTGCAAGTTTGATAATATGAAAAGTCAAAAGAAATGTAGGACAATGAAAATAAACAACTTGATTGTCAGGTATTAGGTGTTATCTGATTGATACTATCGAAGAACGCTTGTCAAAATGTGATGACAGGAAAAAAAAACCCCGTGGATTTGATGAAGGTGCTTTTGGATATGCATGAGAAGCCACCTGTGTGAAATAAGATATATTTGATAAAAAAATATTTAATTTAAAGATGGCTGAAGGTGCTTCAATAGTAGAACATTTCAATAAATTGAATACAATCATCAATTAGTTTGTTTCGCTCGAGATTAAATTTGATGACGAGGTCTGTGCCCTAATCCTATTGGCATCACTATTGGATAGTTGAGAGCCTATGAGAGCTGCGGTGAATAACTCATAGGCAATGGAAATTGAAATTTAGTGATGTTCGTAATACTATTCTTGTTGAAGAAGTTTGCAAAAGATAATCTAGGAATTTTTCAATATTGAGTTTTGCCCTTAATGTCGAGAATAGGGGAATAGTATTTGAGAAAAATTCTAATAAAGACAATAGTGGGAAGTGGAGGAATGATAGAAGCAAGTTCGGGCCAAAACAAATGTAGAATACTGGAACTGTTGTAAAACTGGTCTCATGAAGAAGAATTGCTCATTTCTTTCTAGTTTTATTTTCTATCTTTCTTTCTTTTTTATTTTAATTTATTTCTCTATAGGTTTGGTGAACCACATTAAGTAGTTCGAACATGAAATTACTAAAATATAAGGGCTTGTTCTCTTTATCATTTTTAAATCGTTTTCTGTTTTCGTTTTTCCAATACAGTGAAAACGCGTTCTCTTTTCCATTTTTGAAATCGCGCTTTTGAAAACAAGTTAAAAATTTACAAAGAAAACCCAAAACGACAAATTTGTCGTTTTGGAGGATGTTTTCAGTTATAATCAAATCAAAATTTTCAAAATACGTTTTGGGTATTTTTAAAATGCCAAAAAGAACTTATTTTCAACAATTTCAAAATAAACACTTAAAACACAAAATTGAAATACAAAGAGAACAATCCCTAATTTATTTGTATTTGTTTTAGTTTTGGAAGGTAACCAAAGTCTGTAAATAATATTTTGGTCTATATTTATTTGGTTGACAATAATACGAGTTTTTATATATTTTGAAATCATTTAGATTTTAATAATTTTACATTGAAGTATTCTTTTTATATAGTCATGAATTGTTAAAGTAGGTTACATTAACTCTTTGTGTCGCAAAATAAATTTAACAACAAGCATAGCTCTTGTCGTATAAATAAATATCCACTGTCTCAAAATAATTTACGTAATGATTATATATATTGTAAAATAAAATACGTGAGATATATGAATAATCATAACAAAAATTAGGCAATAATTATACATTGTTGCTTAAATGATGACACGACAAACTATTTGTATTGCGAAATAAATTTAATTACAAACATCGGTGGTTACATAATAAATTGTACTACATAGATTGAATATCTTAAAATATATTATACAACATATCAAATGCATTTTTAATCATATTGACTTGTTATTAAAGATAATCACTACAAGCTAGTATTGTTTCAAAATAGAATAGTTAAAAAAGTTATATTTTTAAAATAATATTCACAAAAAATATTTTTCTTGCAAAAACTTTATTGGAATAATCGTTGCGACAAACTGACTAGTCGTCCTTTTAATTTTTTGCGGTAAATATGCGCTGCGACGACATTATGGCAACAAATATTTTGTTGTTATTTCGTACTTTCTGCATAAGACATAGTGTTATGAGTTTATTAATGCAATGAATAAGCGAAAGTTGTCACAAAATATATTCTATGACTCATATAGAATGCGCAACAAACATTTTCTTGTTGCTGTACAAACATCTTGTTGTTGCTAAATTAAATTTGCAACAAAATTTCAATTTTTGCTGCAACATTATTTTGTTTCCCGAAATCAGTTATTTTTTGTAGTAATCCTACATTTACATTATTTATTATCACTTTTGCATCATGTGAGTTGGAGGATTTTTGTACATTGATTTTAAAAAATTTTTTTTTTTCAATCAATAAGCAAATTTTCTTTATATAGGGGTGCTGTCAAAGAAACTGTTAACCAGCAGTGTACAAGAATTATAATTCTTTATTGAATGCCTAAAAAAATCTCCACATCAATTGAAGAAAACAAAAAAAAAAAAGAGCTTCAGTACATACAAGACACGTGAAAACGTGTGGTTTGGGGAATGGATTGTATGGCCCAAGCACAACTGGCTGCCTCATTGGTGGGATCTGTTATTAACAATAATGTCAAATGTTATAATGATAACTTATATGATAGTCATTGTGCCAACAATGTAAATGTTTTCACTTATCTACATCAGCCTCACAATGTTTATAAGCCTCACAATGGTTCCTCTTACACACTTCTAGAGACAGTAGAAAGTGAAATTTGTGGAAGAGAGTAGAAAGTGAAATTTCTGGTGTAGAAAGTGAAATGGGTAAAAATAAGTGATGGATAAGTAGAAAGGTATTGTAAGTCTTACGAAATGTGTAGTTAAAACTAAAATTCGATCAACTTAAGTTATAAGTTAAGAAAATTCGAAGTAAAATTTTAATATAATTAAAGTCGGAGCTGCGGATTATGGAAGAAGTGGCAATGATCTAAGAGCACTCGTCTAGACTCAAAAGTAACAGCTAAATTATGGGCTACTTCATTTTCCAAATGATATAGCTGCTTTTATTGAATTAAGAGATCTTTCTATTTGTTCCCGTCGATTCCACCAGAATTTCAGGAAAAGGGCCTAAAATCGTATTGCAAAACTGCTTTGATCATAACTTCCTGACCTCAGCCAAGAAATGATTTCGACGTCAACCTCGGTTTTCGAGACTATTTCTTAATACTTTCAAACACTCTCCTCTTGTTGTGCCCAGTGAATGTTGGAAGCCCTAAATATTTATCGTGAAACTAGATCATTCAATTCTGATGCTCACTTTCTTGAATGACTAGACTGAATGATTTTTCTTTTGAGCCGCGTGTACCCTCAAAATGCCACCCCTTCAATGATTAAATGCCATATTGTCTCGACCTACATAAGACCAAATTGTCATCGACGAAAAACGAATGGCTGTTAGTATTTCAAGGACCTCTCCGCAATCATAAGAAATCCACATCTTACCTCTTGTTCCACAACATTTATGAGCGATGAAAACACGTATATTTACACAACAAAAATAAGCCCCCATTAATTTCCCATTTTTCAACTTTTATGGGCCCCTTGTTTGAATTCATTCAAATTCGTAGGCAATTTGTGCTTGATTTCTGTACGGATTCTATAACTTTTGAATGATTCTATAACTTTTGAATTTTGAATTGTTTTATTCATATTAGCTTAATGAGATAAGAAGAAAAATCTTATTAAAATGAGATCCACACGAGGACTGAATAAGCCGAGAATTAGATAACTAGAAAAAGACCATGAAACGGGACCACAACTTTTATGAGTGATCAAAACACTCCTGTCAAAAACAAAAAGACCACAGAACCACAAAAGTAAAACATACGATTTGCGACAAATTTTGTAAGACAATTTTTTTTTATAACCCGCTTAGTAATGTCCAGCTCTGTATGATCATAAATGTTGCAAGACAATTTTTTACTAAAGACAGGAATAAGGTGGACCACTTGCTTCTCATACGATTACTGCTTCAATTATTTGGAGTTGGATTTATAGTATTCTATACATTTTTAACTATTTGTGAAAATTTACTTTAGATGTGGTTTTTTAGGCTATGGACCGTAGGCCCCTAGCACAACTGGCTGCAGACAGACTTTCTTCATTCTTAACAGCAATGTTTTCAAAATTGTAATCTCCGTTTCAAAAAAAATTTAAATGCTGGTTCTTACAAATTCTGGATACAGTAGTAGAATGTGAAAATTCCTAGACAAAACGTGTTTATATAAAGTAAAATTTTAAAACAAGATGGAACTTAAACTTAGGGGATAGAACTCGAAAAATATTGCCACCGTAACAAAAATGGTCTTTTGCAACATACAAAAGGCAGCATTTATTAATTGAGTGTTACTAAAGGGGTTTATTAGGGGTGAACACCGTTTAATTTAGACGGTTTGCGACAAATTTTCAAACTAAATTACTTCAAAACAGTTTGATTTTTTTTCAAACTGAACCAAATCATTTCAATTTTTAAACAAAACCAATCCAAACCACTTTTTTTTTTCTGTTTGGTTCGGATTAAAACATCGGTTTAACAAAAAATAAATTAATAACATATATCAAATAAGTTAAATCATAAATATTAATTTAAAATTTCATGTCAAAACATAAATAGAATTATTGAAAGTATTACAAACCAAATCTCTATAATTCTAATAATTGCAATGCAACAACATGAGAAGAATATTTTAATTTCTTAGTCGATACTAATTCGTACAACATCTATAATTGTAACATATGATTCATTCTCTCCATAAAAATAAGAATATAATACATGAACTCATTGATTATAATTAAATAATATAAAATAACTAATAAAAGAAAATGCATAGAAAGATCAAATCGATAATAATAACTATAACTTTTTGTGAATCATCAAATACTTTTAAATATAAAATAACTAATAAAAGAAAATAAATAGAAAGATCAAATATAATAATAGTTTTAATAACATTTTGTGAATAATTCAATACTTTTATTTCATCCAAATATTAACGAATCAGGGTAGGTTTCTTCTCACTATACAACTAAATTTTAAAGTGAATCACCGCCTCAACCATATTTTCAATTTACGTAACTCCTAAAGGAATTAAAAATTCTACCACTAGTTTGCTTTAGGTGGACAATCTCTAACAATTTTCATTTGAATAACTAACAAATTTAGGGGGACAATCTTGTACTTATTTGCTTTGAATTTTCATTAAAGTAGTACATCGAAAGACTTATAGGTCAAATTTTCAAAACGACTATTTAATTGGAATGGATAATTGTCTATTTGAATATTGAATTTAATTGGGTTATGTCTAATGTATATTTATCTTTCTAATTTGGATGCATTTAATTTTAATTAGGTCGGATAAAATCTAAATTAATTTATTTTCAATTTTTAAAACAGTTTGATGGTTTGAAACGGTTTGTAAAGATTGAAACTTAAGTCAAACCACTTCGAAGTGATTTAATTTGGTTCAAAATCAAAATATTGGCAAATTCACATGGATCCAAATCAGCGATTTCCAAAAAAAAAGAGGTTTTGGTTCAATTTTACGGTTTGACGATTTCGTTGTTCAGCCCTTGAATCTATTACAACGTTCTAATAATTGAATGTTGCTATTAGTTAATATAATTGAGATTTGACAACATTTTTAAGCGCGTGTTGTTATTGTCACCTTTTGCACATATGTCAAATCATTATTATTATACTATTTAATAACAAGTCATGTTTTATATTGAAGTAAAATTTTTAAGCAAGATCGAACTTAAAAAGGGGGATTGAACTCAAATAGTATTGCTTGTCTTTGAACCGCTATCAAATCATTATTATTATTATTATTTAATACCAAGTCACGTTTATATAAAGTCAAATCTTAAGATATGATAGAACTTCAAAAAGGGTATTGAGCACAGATAGTATTGCTCGTCTTTGAACCTTATCAAATTATCAAAATTATACTTTTAAAGACTAATTAGGGATTAAAATTTAAATCAACGTCAACAATTAATTTTAATCGCATATTTTAGGGAACTCGCAATTTTTCAATCACACATTTCATTAACTTTATCAAAATGTATTAAAATTATGATTTTAATCCTCATCAAACAGGAATTGAGTATCAAAACGTCCAATAGAAAATTCTTGTTTTTTGGTTTTGAAAAGATAATAAATAATCAATGAAATTGATCTCATTGGACTACCGACGAAATCGCAATAGCAATGCAATCGATCCAAGAGTATTCAATCTAGACTCAAAGTAAATATCGAACAAAATTAATTTATAAACCACTTCATTTCACGAACAAGGCATGAAGCACAATTGCCACAACCAAATTCAGATAATAACGGTACATTATCCAAAGAGACTAGCGCACCAAGGGATAGAGGACACACAACATTCTATGAACTACTAAGAAAGCATCACATTCTGAGCAAAGATTTGCTCCTCTCATAGCCACACCTCGCACGGTCCATCACCTTTTTAGCACCGGAGACTATCACAACACCTGAACGTTCACGAATGACACCTCCAACACCAACGAAACCAGAATCAGAAGCTTCTGCCGTAAGCTCAAACTTCCATACTAAAATAAAAACCATCGACTTTAGACAACAGAAGAGGCACTATTTGTGTCTGAATTTTATATTTTCTGGTACGGTAACACCGGGATGCTTTGTTCATTTCTAAAGAAATTTTCCGGATCCACCTTGGTCTTAATCTTTACCAATCTATGGAAATTTTCCTTGAAATACTTAATCCCATAAACTGTTCCTTCTAAGTAACCGTTTTTCCCATTGTGGGTAATCCCCAAATCAAGATCCCTGTAATTGAGAAATGATCCCCTTGGCGACTTGGAGACGAAAGGAGTCATATAAGCATATAATTTTCTTGTCAACTCAATGTATTTTTCTTCAGCTTCAACGCCGTTTTCTTCCCAGTTTGTTGCATACTGAAGCTTGAATAGATTTCCAGCTCTGTGTGGAAAAGGTTTTTCTGATGGTGGAATCTGAGCCATTCGACCTCCAAGGGGATTGAACGTAAGCATTACACTTTCCACTTCTATCATCTTCTTGAATATGAACTCCAAACCCTGTTTTGAAATAGGGTTTGTTATGTAATCGGATTTCCTCTTCAGGTGGGTTAGAACTTGAGGAACCCTACTAAGAAGAACGTTAACCGGAGTTCCGGCGGGAAAGTTCGTCCAGAAAACGACAGATTCAGCCCAACTCATTTCAATACAGTCGGATTGTTCCAATTCCAGTTCTGGAAAAGTTTCATTCATGAGAGAGAGAAGGTTTTTGGAATCTCCAAGGAACAAGGTCCAGAATGTTGCTCTATTGGTTTTTTCTCTAGTTCGGACACTACCGTTCACGACATCAAGTGACATTCTGATGAAGAGTTCTTCGGGCAACTTGTGTGCAACTTCTTGGTAACGGTAAACGATGTTAGTTAAGTTTTCCTCGTAAGTTCTTGTGACTCGGAAAACAGTAACTGTAGTGGGGACTCGAACGAGCTTGATTTTGTATGCTAGAACTACTCCAAAGCTGGATCCACCACCTCCAGTAATTGCCCAGAACAAATCTTCTCCCATTGATGCACGGTCAAGAATCCGGCCATTAACGTCAATTATTTGTGCATCAATAATGTTGTCAATGGAGAGGCCGTATTTTCTCATCAGGTTACCATATCCGCCCCCGCCGAAATGGCCACCAACGCCAACTGTCGGGCAAACTCCGGCGGGGAAGCCATGAACATTACTTTTCTCTGCTATTCTGTAGAAAACTTCACCAAGAGTTGCTCCAGTTTGAACCCATGCAGTTTCATTTTCTATGTTGACATTGATGGACCGAAAGTTGAACATATCAAGAATGAAAAAAGGAACATCTGAAACATATGAGACGCCTTCATAATCATGGCCTCCACTGCGGATTTTCATTTGCAGGCCGTGAATTTTTGCGCTAACAATGGCTGCTTGGATGTGAGAAACATGCGATGCAGTTAGAATCAGTTGTGGTTTAGGGGTTGTAGACTCATTGAAACGCAAGTTTCGAATGTAAGATTGCAATACATAAGAGTATGAAGAATTTTCAGGAGTATACAATACTGCAGAAATTGGAATAGAGGGTTCAGAATGGCTCTCAAGGCATTCAAGCAAACCCTCAAGAAATGATGAATTATTTGCAGTGGCCCGTACAATAGAACCCATTTTTTTATCTGAAGTATTTTATTCGGGCAAAGGGAACTGTTATATGGGAAGAATATATATAGAGAAGAAAATGATCAGCCATTTCAATTTAAATAATGCTATTGTATCACTTATGTTCGATTATATTAAGGCTCATTTGATATGAATTTTAAAAAGAAAAAAAGAGTTTTTGAAATTTAAAAGTTGCTTTTGAACTCTTTGTCTAATTTTATAAAAGTGATTTTTCTAGTTAAAACGTTTTTACAAGAACTGGTCAAATGTGACTTCTTTTAAAAGTACTTTTAAAATAGTAAACTCTTTTAAAATTTAAGTCCCAAACAAAATTAAGATAATTTCCTCAAAAAATTCTTCTATATGAAGAAAAAAGTAAAAGTCATGCCAAACAGACCATAAGTCCATGATTCAATTAAATAATTGGATTAAAAACTAAATCAAAATTAACAATAAGTTTTAACTAAAAATTTCATTTCATGGTATCCACAACTTTTCAATCACATATCTATTACTTTTTAGCAAAATTTGCTGAAAATCTAATTTTTATCCAAATCAAACAGATGAGTTCAATATTACGAATTTTATATCTCTTGGAACTATCATTTAGGGTGTGTTTGAATTACATTATTTTGGAAGAATGTATTTTGGATTAATAGTAGATTGATGGAGAATATGTGGTTGAAAGAGAAGAAAAAATTATTGATGTGATGGAAAATATTATTTTATTGAAAAATGTGTGGTTGAAAATAAGTAGGAGAATGAGAATGAGAAAAATAATGTAACTCAAACGGGGACTTAATCACTATATTGTCATATACGATGATAACGTAACAAATAACATTATTCTTTTAATTTAAAAAACAATTAAATCAATTAAATTTAAGTAGATAATGCAATGGTTCTACAGTTTTACCATGTAAAATTCAATCCCAAAGGAAGATTCATACATTAACTCATGTTTGGAAGCGCTTAAACTAAAATTAAGATTATAAATTGTGAGTCCTATAAAATCTGTGAATAATAATTGGGTAATTGTGAGTTTTACAAAATATATGAACAAAAAGTATATTTAACAAACTTAAATTATAATTTAAGATTAGACAAGGAAGCAATTAATTTTCATTAAAGGCCGTTTGATATGCCCTTATTTTCCATGGAAGTTGGAATTGAAATTCCATTTTCTACTTTTGTCATAATTGATGACATTTTTTTCTCCTGAAATTGGTTTTCCGCATTTGCTAGTTTTCTTGGTTTTAGTTGAATTGAAATTCCAACCTTTTAAGTGGGAATTGAAATTCCATTTTTTTTTTTAATTTTATTTTTTTGTCAATAGAAACAAATTATATCCTCAATTGTATAAAAAAAAATTGATTTAATGTACAATTTTCATGTAAAACAAAGCCAAACGAACACCAAAATTTTTCCATTTTTTTTTTGGCAATCCAAACAAATTATATTCCAAATTGCAAGAAATTCTATCCCTTTAATTGACAATTTTCATGAAAAAAAACCAAACGAACACCAAAAAATAGAAAATTTCAACATTTTTCAGGTGAAAAATTATACCAATCAAACACAATTAATTGACAATTCCTGGTAAAATAAATTTTAGGCAATTCAATTTCCAACAATTCTTTTTCTTTCCACCCAAATTTCATCTTTGAATCAAACGGACCCTAACGTTTTTATACAATTAAAATAAGGATACAAGTAAACTTATCAAGAAGCCGAGGGACTTGTGTGCAATATACAAATATGCAATTAAATGTTACGAAAATTGTGCACTCTCAGACATAGTTAAAGCAGTTAATTTTAACTACATATTTAGCCCCTTTTTTACTTACATTCTTTTAAAATATTTTTTTTCAAAACTCATTTTCAACCACACATTTTTTAATAAAATAATATTTTTCATCGTATCAATAACATTTCTTTACTTTTTAATCACATATTTTCCATCATATCACTATTTAAAATACAATATTTCCTCAATAATATCATCAAATATGTCCTTAACATAATTCACAAATTTTCAATATTATATTTTATTAAATTTTGTCAAAATCTAATACAAATCTTATTTTAATTCCATGTAATATGTTTATTAGCATAGGCGGACGTAAATATTTTAGGTTAGGGGGCACAATCAAGCACTGTACAAATCAAATACTTTGTTCTTGATTTTTGAATGATTCATACTTGACTTAAAACAATGCGGAATTACATTTAAAAAAATATTTCTTCATTAATATTTTGTTAATCATTTTTATCCATTTGATTTCGAATAGTTACTTTATTAATGTTTTGTTCATCACAAGAAAATACATATTTATGTTTAAAAAGCTTATAATATATTTGATACAAATAATCAATTCAAGCAATAAAAAAGATATAATAAACACAATTCGTTAAAATATAAATCAAATTGGATATAATAAGTTCAGATACATTCTATATACATAGTTTGATAGGAGAAACTGTAAATTTAGGTTCTAATTACTTGAAAATTTGATTGAAAAGTGAAAATTTGTAGAGAAATTATATACAAATTTTAAAAAATTAGAAGAGGTAAGATTTTGTTAAAAGTCGCGAGGAAAATATTAAAAGAGGGTAAGAGAAAAGAGAAAAATTTAAATTTATTGTGATTTTGCACTTTGTTGGTGGAGATTAAAATTAAATTTTTAGTGAATTTTGATAAAAGTTAAAGCAGTTATGGATTCCATAAAATATATTATTAAATTAATTATTAATTTTGATTTAAATTAAAATTTAGATTTCAATCAATACCAAAAATAACATTAAAAACAAAAGACAAAAAAAATTCTCAAAAGTTGTGAGTCCCCGGGTCCGCCCCTTTTTATTAGGGTAAGAGTTTCTGTGGACAGCATTGTTTTGATGAAGACACCAAAAGAGAGGGACCAAAGAATTCAGTGTGATAGAGAAAGGAGAGGGGAGAGAAACCGACAGCGAGGAAGCCAAAAAAATTTGTGTGATAGAGAAAGGAGAGAAAGCAAACAATTGAGACCACGGACAAAATGATTGGACGTAGAGAATGATTCCTTGGTTTAGAAATTTGAAGAGAGAAATGGTGACGATTCAATCGTTGTGCTCAAACCGTTAACTTATTACATATTGTTCATTTTAGGAAAGTTTTTGTACTCTTATTCCTTATAAATTTCGATTGTGTACTCAAGGATTAGAACTCTTAACACTTTTATCTTAGTTGAGATTTAAGTTGAATTTTGGTGGCGATTGAACAATTGACAGTGTGTATGATAATGACTTGAACACAGAGATCTGGTCATTATGAGTACATGCAATACACTATAAACGTTTTAATTGTGTACGGAATAGTTAAGAGTAAGAAAAGTTATGTAGTTGACGTTTTGATTAATAAAGTGATTTTCCTTGTCGTGTATCATCAACAAACCATGTTTAATTGGTATTTTCTCTTTTTGTGCTCATTTTGGGTTTTCTTTTTCACTGCTCATTGGAACCATTTTTTTCATATTCTATTTATGTTCGATTTATAGTTTGTAATATAATATCTCTGCCCTAAACCATCCTATATTATATTCTCATCCTGGGGTGAAACCTTTAATCTTTGTTGCTCAAGTTTGTGTCATTTACTTGGAAACTAGTAGCAATTATGTTGCTTCTTCTGGTTGATTGTTTTGTTTTGTTTTTCTTTTCTTTTTCTTTTTTTCATCTTTTTCTTGAAAAAGTTTATATATAGTTCTGATGTTATTCTAAAATGGTACTTTGATGAACAATTTTCATTTTCTTATTACTTTAGCTAGCTCCAAAGATGGATTTCATCTAAAAACTTCTTTAGTACGTTACGTGTTCTTGCACATTAAGCATTATCTAATCTTCATTTTCTCACTACTTTAGCTAGCTCAAAAGATGCTATTCATCCAAAAACATCTCTAAAATGTCAGGTGTTCTTGTACATTATGCACTATTCAAGAAATATATTCATTTTTCAAGAAAGTAAAAAAAGGAAAAAAAAAACTCATCTTCTCCTTTATCGAGACGGTAAAATAGGTTAATTATTGCTTTGCTATGCACAATTTCTATAAATGTTTAGCATTTTTAATGCATGTGTTAAGTTCACATTTTTCATAGAGATATAAGAAGGTCGTATGAGAGTAGATATTTAATTGTCATCGAGAGTGGCTATTAATTAACTTAGGAACAATGATCAACAAGAATGTGCATATATTATCTTGCTATTGAATTGCATTAAAACATATTAATAAGGGGGATTCAAAGTCTTAGTAATCATCTCACATAATTTTACAAAAGCTCTCATAAATTGTTCATTAGAATAATTAGTTTAATTAATTAATTAGTAAAATTTCTTCAAACAAAATTTGCTATTAGATTACGTTAATATTAATTGATACTAGATTAAGTAATGGCCCTCGTGAGAACGATAATCTACTCACTACTTTATTGCTTATTTGCGATACTGTACATTTGCATATTTCAAACGATCACATATTGCTTAACGCGTGCTTAAGAATAGCTGAGCAAGGAAATATTTTATTTTTGTTTGAAATTTTTATTGATGTTTTGAGATCAAAGAAATTGATATTGCTTAAGGAATTGTACAGGAAATAGAGCACAAAAGCTTAGAGGATGTTCCGCATTAGAATGTCCAATTGAGTAAATAGATAGGAACCTTGTACTGCTTGTCAAACAAAGATATGATGGAGGAGTTATAGCGTGTAATATATATGATATGTTGCAAATATAAATTTCTTATATATAGTGATTTCTAGTATCTCCTTCATTTATAATCGCGTCCTATAATTTCACGTCATATCATGAAATGATTGCACACGCTAAGACTGTTTTTTATTAGAAAACGAGTCAACTCCCTCACTAGAACAAAGAAGTGGAAGGGGGTGATTGCATGCATTGAATAATATGGTTTGTTTCATTGGACATAGATAGATATAACTTTTGATTAACCCATCTCGTATACTTAGACTAGGTAACCAACCTCCATTAAGGCAATATGGGGATGGAAAAATTGTGAAATGTTATAGCTCAAGGAGTTGATGGTTTGAGATTTTGAGTTCGTCATTTATAGCACGTGGTAATAGTAGAGTAGTGACTCGAGCTAGGAATATAATCCCAAGATTATGCTATGGGTACATAACCCATAATATAATCCTTCATATAAGGATTATGTGGCGCCCCCCTATTGGAGGGGCGTTTGGGCCCCGCATGTACTCATAATATAATCCTTCACATAAAGATTATGTGGCGCCTATAATCCTTCAATAAGGGGGTGCCACATAATCCTTATGTGAAGGATTATGTTATGGGTTATGTACCCATAGCATAATTCATAATCCCGCCAGAAAGATTATGTTATGGGTTATGTACTCATAGCATAATTTATAATCCCAACTACTAGTCCGTATATAAGGCACTAAACTAGTTAAGGCACTTCCCCGTTGAAAAAAGTGGCATCCACTATTCTGAAAGTCAACCTTAAATAAACATCCTATTTATCATCAATATACAAGAGGCACATTTATGAATTGTTTGTGAATCCATGTCGAGCCGAGAGTAGAAAACTAATTCAACAGTCACGATCAAACTTATAAATTTATGAAACATATAGAATACTTCTATAATTTTTGGGAACACGATGTGGATTTCTTGTCCTTGAGTGCACTTGGATAGGTTTAAATTCAGATAGAGAAATCATAAGTACTTATTTAAGGATGCTTGATCAGTAGACGAAATTAAATTTTATTAAGGTGAAATCATGAGTCCTAATCCTTTCATTCATCACGTTAAATATATTAATAAAGATTGTCTAACCAACGACGTATATTATTTAATTTAGTATAATTCTGCTAATTAGTCAAACTAGATAAAATTTCCATTTTCTAATATTTATAGTTTGATTAGAGTTCGGATTATTAACTTGGATTTTTAACAGAGTCCTCGTGTGAACAATACTTTAAATATAATTATATTACTTATCGTGATATTGTTTACTTTGAGTATATTCCGAACAAGAAACAAGGGAGATCATGGGTGTAAGTCTAATATGAAAAATTATAGCAATTAGCTAAAGGACAATAAAATTGTGAAGAGCGAAGAAACATGGTAGCATTTTGCATCCAAGACTAGTCATTTACAGATCTTCATTTTCAGACTAATGTTGATGTTATGAACCAACCTGATATCAAAAAACGTTTTGATATCACTTGTTGAGAAATCGGTCAAATAATTAAAGACGAAAAAGATGGACAATATGAAATTTAACGGATCATACAACAATCAAGAAAATTCTGGAAGAGTAGAATTTATTATACCAAGAAACAAACAATTATTTTACAAGATTTTGATCCTCTCAATAGGCGAAAAATATGTACAATATGAAATTTAATGGATCACACAACAATTAAGAAAATTATGGAAGATGAGAATTTATTATATCAAGAAACAAACAAGTGTCTTACAAGATTTTGATCCTCTCAATCTAATCTAAATAATTCTCTCTTGTTTCTAATGTATTCAACAATGATCTAATTGTTATAATCTCTCTTGAATATTTTCTTTTAACCTTATGAAGTGCCTATACCTTGTCGAGTATTTTTAGAAGCCAAATTTCGAAGTTGTGGATGAGGTAGAGTCCAAGGTGAAAAAGAGGTCTCAAAATCCGGATAAAACGAAAAAATCACGATCAGTTACTGTTGCAGCGCTTGGGCTCTAGGTGCGATGTCTAGGCACTACATCACAGCACCTGGGAGCTACGCCTAGCGCTCAGGCGCTATGTGGCTGGCGCTCAGGCGCTAGGTCTCGGATTAACATTTCAAAACATATTTTTTTTGCCATCCAAGAGTCTTTTTTCAAGTCAAACACCTGCTTATTATTGAAATTTAATCTCCACAACTTCAGACTCTACAAACCTAAGTACTTTAGACTTCATCCAATCAACCAAATCTCAAATCACATGAAATCCAATCAACCAAGACTTATAAACCAAGATTAAATAAGCTTCCTTCATGCAACAAATTTCTAAATCACATAAAAATTTTGTCACAAAACCTAACAAAATTCGACCTTGAAACAAATTCCATGACAAAAAATAAAATCTCCGCTCTTCAAGTCATTTTCCAACTCTTCCACCATGTCCTAACTGGACACCCCATGCCCCCCGCCAGGCACGCCATGCCCCTTTCGAGCATACTTAGAAATTGTGAACTACATCCAGGTCCTGTATACCAGCAGAACTACCTTACGCGCCATCCTTGCTTGAATCATCCCGTTCATTTTCAGCTCCAGCCGAGTCAATAAACTTGATTGAACCACTACAAGCAACCCCAACCTTACCTGAGTTGTCAAATATACTCAAATCACCATGAGCAACATGATCAACAAGATCACAACCAGCTCCACCTGAGCTAGTAAAGGTTTCTCAATATTATTGTCCAAATTACCATGAACGACTCGCTCACAACCAACTCTACCCGAGTTACCGCTTACTAAATCATAAGCTGGAGCTTCTTCCTCCGTGATCGCCGAACTTTCTAACATATATAACCGGGACTTTCTCCATTCCATTAACACAATCTGGGCACCATTGCTAACTCTCAGAACTCTACCTCCACCAGTATACCTGTACTTTTTTGAATCAAGAGTACTCAAAGAGATCAGATTTCTGTTTATACCTAGAACATGTCGAACATGGTCAAGTATTCTAACCGTCCCATTCAGCATCTTGATTTTGACGTTACCAATGCCAGCTATTCTACAAGGCTCATTGCTTCATGTCATCACGAAACCCTTTGTAACTGTTTCATATGAAGAAAATCAATCTCGATTTGAACATATATGAAAAGTACAAGCTGAATCAAGAATCAAATCTTCGTCAGGTTTGGAGTCACCTTCAGTAATCGCCAACAAATCTCCATCACCGTTCTCTTATGCAAGATTAACATTATCGAAATTTTCGGATTGTTCATCCTGATTTGTAGTAGCAAACCTCTTCCGCAACTCATAGCAATCCCTCTTCATGTGCCCCTTGTTGTTACAATACCAACAGACTATATTACTGTTGCCATCCTTGACTCTGCCCCTTCCATTACTACCCGTCTTCCTCTCATGAACAACAAGACCCTTTCCATGAGCCTTAGAATCGACGACCAAATGCTTCATCTTCTCATTAGAATAAATCGCATCATGTATCTCGTCAATTATAAGAGTAACCCGACTATAGAAAATGATATCTCTAAAAGTCATATATGAAGGCAACAACAGCATAACAATATCAGCCATAAATCCTCTCATCATATTTAACCTCCATCGTTTCCAAATCAGTGACAATTTCCTTGAACACAGATAGACGACCTTCTAAAAATCCACCTTCCATTAAGCGATGAGAATACAAGCGGCGCTTCAAGTGTAACATACTTGTCAAACTCTTTATCATACAAAGCTGCTCCGACTTCAACCACAATGCAGTAACACTTTTCTCTTTTACCACTTCTTGAAAAATTTTATTTGAAAGATGAAGATGTATCTGAGATGGGGCTTTTTCGATCTTTCTATTGTTTCTCCTCCGTAGTCACTATTGCAGGCATTCTATCAATCCCCAACAAAGCATTATCAAGATCCAATTGAGCAAGAACCGCTCGTATCTTGATTTGCCACAATGAAAATCTACTGTTGCGATAAACAAGATGAGTATCAAATTTCAAAGTTGTCATCCCTGAACAATTGACATTGTTTCAACCTCGCTTTAATAATCAATTTGGACCTTCCAAGAAACCGCCAAAAAAAAAGGCTCTGATACAACTTGTTATGAACTAACCCGATATCAAAAAAATGTTTTAATATCACTTGTTGAAAAATCGGGCCAAATAATTAAAAATAAAAAATATGGACAATATGAAATTTAACGGATCACACAACAATCAAGAAAATTGGGGAAAATGAGAATTTATTATACCAAGAAACAAACAATTATTTTACAAAATTTTGATCCTTTCAATCTAATTGAAACAATTGTATCTTGTTTCTAATATATTCAACAATGATCTAATTGTTATAATCTATCTTGAGTCTTTTCTTTTTACCTTATGAAGTGCATATACCTTGTGCAGTATTTATAGAAGTTAAATCTTGCAGTTGTGGATGTGGTAGAGTTCAAGATGGAGAAGAAGTCCCAAAATTCAGATAAAACGAAAAAAATCACGATCAGTTACTATTACAATGCCTATGCGCTACTGTTGCAGCGCTTGGGATCTAGGTGCAGCGCCTAGGTGCTACATCGCAACACTTGGGCACTATGCCTAGTACTTGGTACTATGTGTCTCGTGCTTAGGCATCAGGTCCCTACCTCATTTTTCTTATTGATTCAATTCTTGGAGTCTAGGCGCTGCGACTGGAGCGCATAGGCGCTATGTCTCGGGTTAACATTTCAAAACATAATTTTTTTTGCATCCAAGAGTCATTTTTTAAGCCAAATTCCTAATTATTTTTTAAATTTGATCTCCACAATTTAGGACTCTACAAACCAAAGTACCTTAAACTTCCTCCAATCTACCAAATCCCAACTCACATGAAATCCAATCAACCAAACTTCTAAACCAAGATTAAACAAGCTTCTTTCATGCAACAAACTTCTAAATCACATAGAATTTTTGTCACAAAACCTAATAGTTGACTTATCTCTAACCTGTTTATGAACTTGCCTTTAACAGTGATGTAAAAACTTAAAATGTTTTTCTAGAAAAAAGGTTGTTACAATATGGAATTATGAACGACACTTTAATTTTATATTGTAATTAATAAACCTTAAAGAACGAACTAGCTCAACATCAAAACATGAAAAATCAAGATGCTAAACCAACTTTGTTTGATCTTTCACCATTCAACTCAGAGAATTGCTTATAAAAACTGATGAAACCCTAGATCTCTAGTTGAAAAAATAGTTTACACCTCACTCTTGGAACCCTAAGCTATCATCAACTTCGGCACTGGCCCACCACCATGGCTTGTATTACTCTTCAAATTAAATCATGTTCAGGTCAAAAATACTTATCATGCATCTATTGAAGAGTTATATGTGATATTTATACATATAGGCTCTTTAGAAAGTAAGAAAGGATTAGACCGCAATTGAGAAGCACGCTTTTGGTGTTTTTCTATTGCAACTAAACTGAACCAAGATTGAATCAAGGTCATTGGATTAAGTTCATTCTCAGTAGTCGGATTGGAGGATAAATCATCAATTCTCGTAGTGTAGGGTTCTTTCAAACCTCATTTGCCGAGCGTAACCCTCTCTTTTCACTCTCTAAATTCTGATTTCATCAGTGAGAATTGATTCATTTGTGATTTAATTCAAGAGAGATGTGCCATACTTGATCACGAGCATGAATTTAAGTACTTAAAGGCATGGCATGTAGTTGACAGTGCAGATTTCATCTTGGTCGTAAGTCAAATGATGTTAATAGTTTCAGTTCAATTCTTGACTATAATTTATAAAGGATGATGTCTCAAATCAAGCTCATGACATCAAGCCTGACTCTTAGGCTAAAATTAAGGCAGCTCCTAAACATAACTGCTAGAAAACTATAGCCACAGACTTAGCCTAATTACTATAATATGTATATATGTATATATTCTATACAATGATATGTATCATGTGTGAAATTCTGAATCTGAGCAGTATAAAATTAATGTCAATCTTGTAATTTTATCATGATATCATAACCAAGTTTTCCCAAGATACTGATCATTTCTCCAGAAATACCTTCCTATAGCACAAGCTCTACCTCAAACTCTGCCACCTTCTCCTACCAATACTCTTCTAATTACTTTCAATACCACTGCCCAGATTAATGAGAAGCTAACACTATTCCCCTTTTTCCCAAATGGCATGCACAATTTGAAGCTCTCCTCATTGGTTACGATCTCCTTGACTATGTCACTGAAGAACATATATGCCCCCATTCCTGTTGGCTCATCCCTTTCTACCCTCCAAAAGACCCACTGGGTTTGCAATGATAAACTTATCCTCAATGCTATCCTGGCCTCCACTGCAACCACCATCACTCTCTTATCTCCGCTGCTAAAACATCTCACTAGAATGGCTAAGACTAAACACCATCTATGCCAGCGAGTCACTAACCACGGCATTGCAACTTGAGGAGGATCTTACCTTGATTCAAAGAGGAAATCGAACCATAACAAATTACCTCCACAATGTCAAGGCCTTTGCAGACGAAAGCGCTATCATAGACCACCACATATCCGATAATGATCTCACCCTCTACATCTTTAAGGTTTAGGTCCCAGATTGCTGCCCAATTCGAGCTCGAAAACATTCCATCGCGTTTGAAGGGCTCCACGCCTCTTTATCAGCCACGAAAGATACTTGCACCACCTTGAAATTTACCCCTCTTATTTCCTTGTGAAGGATCAGATTACGGGAGCGATCCTACTCAGAGGTGCAAGTGAAGACAACGTTTACACACTCCAGACTCACTGTGGACTCTTCTATGAAAATGGTTGCCTATGTTCTTGAGCGGACCTCGATTGAGTGGTGGCACAATCATCTTGGATATCCTTCTCTCAAAGTTTATGACCTAGTTCATAATTTTTCTCTTCCAATAACAAAAGGGTGAATGCCACTTCTATGTACTTCCTGTTTAATCAATAAAGCACATAAATAACCATTTCTTTTAGTCCTCAAAGTAATGCTTCACTTCACCTTATTTATACTGATGTATGGGGTCTCTCTCATTCTATTAGCCTTGATGGTTACAAATACTATTTAATTTTGGTTGATCACTTCACCATATACGTGTGGTTCTACCCTACGGCCACCAAATCTGGTTTGAGTAGCAAAATTTCCAATTCAAAAATCTATTCGAAACTCAATTTCGAACTAAAAGAAAAGTCTTTACTCGAATAATGGTGGTGAATTCCTTGCTTGAAAACAATATCTCTCAATTAATGGAATTAGTCACTATACCACCGCTCTCCATACACCAGAGCAAAACATGGTTTAAGAGTGGCGTCACTGGCATTTAGTCGAAACATATCTCACCCTTCTACATAATACATCACTCATAACCCTTATCTTATTATCCTCATGCTATCCATACTACCATCTATCTCATGAGTCGACAACCCACACCCTTGTTAGCAAACAAGTCTCTTTGTGAAGCCTTATTCGGTCAACCTCCAAATTATCTCAAACTATTTTTTTTTTGCTACCTATGCTTCCCACTAACGAAACCATACAGTATTGACCCACAAGCTTCAACCCATGTCTATATTATGCCCCTTCCTTGAATATTCTCAACCTTAAAATGTATACAAGTGTTTGGACTTCATAGTACCTATCTTGACTTATGAGGTCTAGCCCCTCCGCGAAGCCTCCTCACCTTATTCTACTTCAACCTCACACATTCATGTGAAGCCACTATCCGTAGCTATCTCTTCTGCTTCCTCCGAGATGCTCCCTGACCAATATTAGAGAACCTACCTAACGACCACTAGAGTCGAGAATAAATCCAAGCATTTTTATTCAGTCACAAAATACCCAATCCAACCCACTATTGAACCAATTTGTACTAGTCAATCACTCTATGATGCTAACTGGCGCAATGCTATGTCCAACAAACTTACTGTTCTTATGAGACATGGCACATAGAAGTTAGTTTCACCTCCTAAAAATCGGATTCACTCTCAATGGGGCATCTTCCGAGCTGTCATCACCGCCTTCCAACCGTAAGACATTGAGCTTCTCCCTCTTTGGATTGTCCTTTACACGATGGGGACCGTTGCAAATGAAGTATCCACTGAAGCTTTTTTACTTGAGTTGGGACTGATCACCATCTTTTGATTTAGGGCCCCCGAACTTTTTCTTATTGAAAAACGCGTAGTTTACTAACTAAATTTGACCTTACGTACGGAATTATACAATTAACAAGCAACATGTCACTTTTAATTGTTTCTAGATGGTTAAACAAGTGTAATTATCATAAGTTGAATTTCCACAGTTTGTAATCTGGAAAGCAATAAAGAACACCAATATTGGTGAAAGAGAAATCCAACTGGGTAAAAACTCCGGGACCAAACCAGTTACCTCCACTATAGACAATATGGATTACAGTTCAATTCTAAACTAGTTCCACTAGCTGTTGTAAATCCTACAACTCCAAGATCTGCTGCTCATTCCAGCCTTGAAGTCTGCTACCGTAGATGCTGTCTAGCCAACCTGCTAAATCTCCTAAGTAGATACCCAATAATCACATATTCATGTTCTTCTTCCTGCGCTTGTAGTCCAACCTGTTTCAACCTCCAGAAACTTCTGAAATTCAACTGAGAAAGTACTTTCTTATGACCAATAAAAAGTAGGTGATGTTTCGGTTTAAGGAATTGATGTCTTTCCCAACAGGTAGTTGTATAATCTCAAGAATCAAAGGATATAATCAATGTAAGAATGTCTTGGATCTTCAAAGAATGATAGGAAGAAGTAATGTAATGAACAACCACCCAAAATTCGTCCAATGGCTTGGGTATTATAGGAGAGAGAAATTATGTTGAATGGACCGAAAACGTCTGTTTAAAATCGAGAATTAGGATTTCTCGAAACAATCTATCGCTCGATCGAAACCTCGGTAAAAGGCGAGCAACAGCCTCTCGCTCGAGCGAGAGCCGTGCGATAAGCGAGCGACATCCATTCTGCTTTAGTCGCTCGAGTAGTGTCCAGGCGATAAGCCAGTGATAATGCGGCGCCCTATTTCTCCTTTTTTCATGTTCGAACCCTAGATCTCAAAACTCAATATATACAAATTGCACCATAGGTCCTCGAATTTTACAAAATATTATAAATTGGTCCTTTTGTCTAAAGAATCGCCAACACTAAAAACCTAACACTTCTTATTCCACTTCTTCCAGTCTTTCGATGTACCAGCCTTCTTTTCATTGGTTTTCCTCTGAACAGATGAGTTATTGCCCATCTTGTAGTCAACAAGATAATCCGCTGCAGCCATTACCGAAGGAAGGTCCTTCACTCCTCGCCTCCGCAATTCTACCTGTGCCCAACCTTGTAATCCCAACATAAAGTTGAAAAGCTTATCCTCCTCGAACATATTTTGAATATCTAGCATGAGACTACTAAATTTCTCCACGTATTCCCGCACACTACTCGACTGCCTTAACTTTTTAAGAGATTCCCTTGCAACCCAAGTCATATTGTAAGGTAGGAACTGATTTTTCAATTCTTTCTGCAACATTTTCCACGTGACAACAGGTGATCGATATGTAGCTTCGTCATCCTTCACCCGAGTTCCCCACCACAACTTTGCATCCCCCAAAAGATACATGGAAGTGATATTTACCCGCTCATCCCCTGGAATACGAGCAGCTTTGAAGTACTGCTCCAATCCCACAGGAAATTCTCCAACTCTTTCACATTGCTAGCACCATTGAACTATTTTGTTCAGGAACACAAATTTTTGAAGCACCCACCGCCTCCCGCATAGTAGTACTATTTAGGGCCAATTTTAGCAAGGAAATTTAACTCTTAAAGGCATCAAACTGAGCCTTTGTGTTATCAACAAGATATAGTAGATCTTTCATGAACGAAGATTGCCTTTCGTCTACTCCGCTAGTAAACTCTTCGAACTGAGCCCTCAATTCTGTGTGCATATCGTTATATGCATGGACTTGTGCAGCCAAACTGGCTGCACTGTCGGTCATAGGAGCACCAACAAAATCCTCCAATGCAGAAACTCGATCCTTAAAATTCTGACTTGCAGCCATATCTGTAAGCGAAACCCAGCAACTGCAACGAGACTCTGATACCAATTATCATAAGGACGAATTCTTAGTAAAAATACTTAACCAAATTCTCGCCTATGATGACACTGAAGATCCACTCAGTCAACCCACAAGATTTTGCACAATAAACACACGAAAAGTAAAGGCAATAATGTAAATGAACAAAATTCTCGCCTATGATGGCACTGAAGTTCCACTCAGTCAGCCCACAAAATTTTGCACAATGAACACACGAAAAGTAAAGGCAATAATGTAAATGAACACACTGATTTATGGGTAAACCCAACTCATTTTATTACTCTACAATAATACAAGAAAAGAAGGAACACTGAAGAAATACAACACACACTGTGTCTCATCAGTCTAGCCTTCTCAATTTATAGACCAAAATTCGTATGTAGTTAACACTCCTAAGAGGGATAAACCAACTCAGTTGGCTTAGAACTGGCAGAAACCGCCTCCTACAACTATTCCCAACAACTATCCATACTTTCCACTAGTATAAACTCCGAAAACTACCCAGCACATGTGTCAAACATGTGTCCAAGTTGGAAACCCAAATTTGTGGACTAAAGCCCACCAACAGCAAGCTGGATCAGCTCATACCTTGCTAATATGTAACACTTTGACACCAGCCAAATTGAAGTCCACATCTACCTTGCTCCGAAATCCAAAGTGTGCACCATCAACACACTAATCCGCAATATCCCGACAAGTATGCAAGGCGTGCTCATGCCATTGCGCATGTCAAGCTTTAACGGGCTGACACAAACATATTTTATTTCTGCGGGCTTATATGACACGAGCACAGATCGTTGCAGACATATTTTTCAATCCCGAAAATCGACATTAGTTTTCTTCTTATGAACACTATTGGTTCAGCCTCAGATTGGTGGATCAAATTGTAATATTCGTTTGGATCAAATTGTAATCTCAGTTTCTAAAAACGTTAATGATATAAGATGAAGTCAACGTCTATTGCCTCAATGGTTCCTCCTATACACTTCTAGAGACAGGTCTAGAAGTTATAATGTGAAAAATTCGTCAACGTGTCTTATTTAAATTCTCTTGCATGAGCATTGACCTCGAATGTACCGATGGTCTCAAAAAATTAAATATCAAAACATTATTTCTTACAGTTTTTAATTTAAATATTAGATGAATTAATAGAAGATTTGTGCGTGTTTTAACAGTAATCCCTAACAGAAAATGTAATTGTGATTTTCTTTGACTTTAACCTTTACAATATAAAGTAAATTTCCTGAAAAACACTTAAAAACACAAATTATCAACAAATGTATCACAATAATAACGAGCAAGATAACTCCAGAAGCATAAGAGGCACTGTTTCTATCTGAATTCTCATCTTCTCCGAGATGGAAATATCGAGATATGCTTTGTTCGTTTCTAAAGAAATTGTCTGGATCAACCTTCATCTTAATCTTTACCAATTTATTAAAAATATCCTTGAAATATATAGTGTAAATTTCCTGAGAAAACACTTAAAACACAAACTAACAACAATGGAATGTATCACAATGATCACAAGCAACATCAACTTCAGATAACATAAGAGGCACTACTTCTGTCTGAATTCTTATCTTCTCCGGGATGGAAATACCGGGATGCTTTGTTCATTTCTAAAGAAATTGTCTGGATCAACCTTCGTCTTAATCTTTACCAATCTATTAAAATTATCCTTGAAATACTTGATCCCATAAACTGCACCTTCCAAGTAACTGTTTCTCCCATTGTGGGTAATCCCCAAATCAAGATCCCTATAATTGAGAAATGCTTCCCTTGGAGACTTGGAGACGAAAGGAGTCATATAAGCATATAATTTTCTTGTCCAATTTATGTATTTTTCTGCAGCCTCGACTCCATTTTCATTCCAGTTTGTTGCATATTGAAGCTTGGCTAGGTTTCCAGCTCTGTGTGGAAAAGGTTTTTCTGATGGTGGAATCTCTGCCATTCTTCCTCCATAAGGGTTGAATGTAAGCGCTACTGATTCCAGTTCTATCATTCTCTTGAATATGAACTCTAAACCCTGCTTTGGAATAGGGTTTTTTAAGTAATCCGATTTTCTTTTCAGGTGGGTGAGTACTTGAGGAACCCTACTGAGAAGAACGTTAACCGGAGTTCCAGTGGTGAAGTTAGTCCAGAAAAGGACAGATTCAACCCAACTCATTTCAGTACAGTCGGATTGCTTCAATCCCAGTTCTGGAAAAGTCTCATTCATGAGGGAGAGAAGTTTTACGGAATCTCCAAGGTACAAGGTCAAGAATATCGCTCTATTGGTTTTTTCTCCAGTTCGAACACTAATTTTCACGACATCAAGTGTCATCCTGATGAAGATTTCGTCTGGCAATTTTGCTGCAATTTGTTGGTAACGGTGAACAATATTTGTTAGGTTTTGTTTGTAAGTTCTTAGGACTCGAAAAACAGTAACTGTAGAGGGGACTTGAACGAGCTTGATTTTGTATGATAGAACAACTCCAAAGCTGGATCCACCACCTCCGGTGATTGCCCAGAACAAATCCTCTCCCATTGATGCACGATCAAGAATCCGGCCATTAACGTCAATTATTTGTGCATCAATAATGTTGTCAACGGAGAGGCCGTATTTTCGCATCATGTTACCGTATCCACCGCCACTGAAATGGCCGCCAACCCCGACTGTAGGGCAAACTGAGGCGGGGAAGCCATGAACATTGCTTTTCTCTGCAATTCTGTAGAAAACTTCACCAAGAGTTGCTCCAGTTTGAACCCATGCAGTCTCATTTTCAATACTGACATTGATTGATCGAAACTTGAACATATCAAGGATGAAAAATGGAACATCTGAAACGTACGAGATCCCTTCATAGTCATGGCCTCCACTGCGGATTTTCATTTGCAGTCCATGAATTTTAGAGCAAACAATTGCTGCTTGAATGTGAGAAACATGAAATGCAGTCAGAATCAGTTGGGGCTTACGCGCCGAAGATTCATTGAAACGCAAGTTTCTTATGTAAGATTGCAAAACAGAAGAGTATGAAGAATTTCCAGGAGTGTATAAAACTGCAGAAATTCGATTAGAGGGTTCGGAATGGCTCTCAAGGCATTCAAGAAGAGATGAATTATTTGCAGTGGCCCATGAAACAGAAAGAAGAACGGTTAAAGAAAATGAAATTATAGCAAATCTTGAACTTTCCATTTTTGATCTAAAATACGTTATTTGGTGAATAGAAATGTTAAAAAGGTGGAATATTTATAGGGTAAAGAATGTGGGCAGCCATTTTTATTTTTGATAATATAATGCAAATGTTCTACGATTTGACCATGGAAAATTCAAACCGTGTGAATTAATTGGGGGCCGTTCTCTTTGGCCGTTTTGGGTCGTTTTCTGTTTTCGATTTTTCAAAACAGTGAAAACGCGTTCTCTTTCTTATTTTCGAAAACGCATTTTGAAAAACGAAAAAAAAATTGTACACAAAACACAAAACGATAAAATCATCGTTTTGGACGTTTTCAAGCCAATCCCACGAAAAACTTGAAAACAATGGAAACAAGGGACATAGAGAAAGAGAGAGAGAAGATGAGAGAGAGAGAGAACACGTTTTCCTTTTTTTATTTTCGAAAACAATTTTTGAAAATGTAAAAAAGAACACATTTTTAACAATCTCAAAATACACCCCCAAAACACAAAATTCAAAATGAATTCAAAACTCAAAACACAAAACTGAAACACAAAAAGAACGGCCCCTCAGCATTTGACAAAATAATTAATTTATAGTTTTTCCATGATTATAGTGAAAGCTCCCTATGGAAAATTCAAACCGCGGGAATTAA
>CAIGRB010061816.1:0-48546 GCA_903798255.1 Fraxinus quadrangulata
TTTACTCGAAAACATTATGAGGTTCAATAACAACTCAAAAATATTTTAAAGTTTAATGAGTAATGAAACATGACGAATGAGTGATGAAGTGTAAGTTATTAAAGTTCAGTGAATAAAAACATAAAGTTCAATGAAAAATTTAACTAAAATTATAACTAATAGTCTCTTTCCAAAAGGATTTGTGTCTACCTCAAAAGCTGAGCATCCTGAATTTCTTGCAGATGGGTACAGGAAATCTATGGTCTCCCTTGGAGGACTAGGTTGGTTTACTTATTTCTACTGACACCTGAGATTTTTCATTTTTCAATCACGTGCAATTTTTTTTTTTTTTTAATTACAATTTTGGTTGATAATTCACACTTGACAACATTATATTTAATTATTTTAATTTTTTTTTTAAAAAAAATCAATAATCCAAATTTTGACATCAATGTTGTTAACTATGATTGTTACAACAATTGTACTTATAGGTTAATTCATGCAATAATTCCAATTAAGTGTGGAAGGTTTGCAAGAAAAATATTACACAACATCAAGCTCAATCGTCTCAAGAACATCTACAGAGTTCAAACCCTTCGGAATCGAACCTAAACTATGAACAACCACAGCTCCTTTAACCCAATGCACAATCACACAAGATTATACAAACAAGAATAATTTAATTGGTAATTAGATTTGATCTTAGTTTTTCCATCCATCAGAGGGCTGAGATTACACCTTGGCTGATCCAACGTCTGTGATAAATCCTCCCTTTTGTATTTATTAATATTAAATTGCTTGTGATAAAATAACTGAGTGTTGAGATAATGTTGTTTTGAACCAATCATAATGATTTTCTCAAAATTAGATTTCATAGAATCTTCTTCCATTGGCCCCTGCAACAATTGTCTAGCAATTCCCTGTATAAGGGATAAAGAAATAAGATATGAAAGGCAGAGTGGTTAAAATTAGATAAAAGGAGTAAGAAGAGGAAATTTACCAAGGGGATGTCCGGTTACGTACGAGGACAAGGTTTCGAAGTCGAGCTCATCAAAATGTTGTGCCGATCCTTGCGTTCTTTAGGTTTGCGGAATATGCACCGTATGCATAAATTGAACATGTTTTAAGTCTCTATTTTGTACATATTCTTTAAAATTTATTTTAAATTAAATATTTTCTTAATAAAATAATTCTTTACTTGGACCCATAATTACGTTCTTTTTTAAAAATCAATTTTTACAAATATTATTATTATTAAAAAAAATCTACATCAAAGATACTTTAAATGTCAAAATCCAAAAAAGATGGGTCAGCCTGTAAAATTCGATTTCCATCAAGAAAATTTCAATGATCTCTCTCACCTCGAATTGCAAACTAGCGTTGATTGCATAACTTAAAGTCTCCCAATTGGGACCCAAATCGTACAAGAACAAGAAGTACATAAATATTCAAAACCAACGTTAATAAAGTAACATGTGAAAAATGAAGAATTAATAATGCTAAATGTAGATTCATTGGATTGACATCCCTTTTGTTTTAAAAAAATTGTGGTCGAGAAATGATTTTTTTAAAAAAAATTGTTTAATGATGTGTTGCAACCTAACATAATGTAAATAATGATATAAAAGATGATATATATGCAGCATGATTGTTACTGCATTCCAACAAAGATGTAGTCAATTTAGCCTCAAAAAATTAGGTGCCATGCCCTTCCTAAAACCAAAAAACGGTACACTAATTCCTACTTTTGTCCACTACATACATTCCCTAAAATATGTCGTGAATATGAATACGGACCATTTCTTGAAATGGAACAAACATTCCATACGGAAATCGTATAGGAATTATTCATATAGCAATTCTTTTTCTTTATTGACCAAAGAAACGAAGACGGAATTATTTTATATGTCACAAAGAAGAAGAAGAAGAAGAAGAAGAAGGATTACCACCACAAAAATGGTATCCAATGCTTCTAGGCAAAACACAAAACTCTTAAAATAGGACACAAGTTACTACCTTTGTCCACTGCATATAACATATTCCCTTCCATTTCTTGAAAGAATCTTGCAATATTTACATTAAGATTTACATAATAGAATATATAATATCACATAACGCTCTATCATTTGTCAGTTTAAAATACAATCAACTTTTTTATTCGATTTTTTTTCTTCATATCATATTATGTAATGCATTATATATATTTTTTATGTACGAATAAAAATATTCTTCTTGAAATGGAACAACTTTTGATGTGAAAATCACATGGGCATGCAGTGAGACAAGAAATTGTACAATTTCTTTCCCTTTTACCAAACTAATTAAAAAATAATTTATTTGATGCTTGATTAATTCAATTTTGATTGATAAAAAATAAAAATACCGTGACAACGTTGTAATTTAACGTGACAAAACCACATTAAGGAGGTGTTCAAAACAAAATACTAGTCAAAACTTTCTAAGATAATAAGTTTATGTTTGGACTCCATTTTTATAAAAACTCATTTTTTCCAACACTCATTTTCAACCCTACATTCTGCTATAAAATAATTTTACACGTAAATTAAAAATTTTACCTTATTTTTTAATTATACATTCTCCAACTTATTATTATTTCAAAATACATTCTCTTGAAAAAATGGAATCCAAACAAGGGCTAAATAATTATGGATCGGAGAAATTTAACAAGTTAAAGTTAAAGTTTTAGCTTTTAATTACCCGCCACTCATTTTTTGTCCACTTTCAGAGGATAAAAACAAATGAGGTGATTTGAATTTATACGTACGCTCTCTTCCTTTTCGAATTGAACGCAATAATTCGACTTTTAAACAAAGTAAATTGGTTTTCTAGAACATTCATGTTTGGCTATCTTTCTTTTTAATTTTAAGTTTTTAACTGAGCTAAGATTTGCTGTCTATTGAAAAAACGTAAATTTTGTGGTTCGCACTTGAAAGGAAGTGAACGGTCAGCAATAGATTTTGGTTAGGTTGGCTCTCTTTGACTAATCCTTATCTTTTACCTTTCAACGAGTTGGTCCTTGATGTAGATGAAGACGCTTATTTTGTATTGATCTATGCCCTATAATATGTAAAATAATGCAGATAAGATTTAGGGTCCGTTTGATTGTAAGGGTGGAAAGAAAATGAATTCCAGAAAAAGTAATTGCTTAGATTTTTCAAAGAATTGTTAATTAAGTGTGTTTGATTAGTATAATTTTTCATCAGAAAAATTTTAAAATTTTGGATCTTTTTTTGTTCGTTTGACTTTGTTTTACATGAAAATTATCCATTAAAATGATAATTTTTTTCACAATTGATTATAAAATTTGTTTTCATGACCAAAAAGTAAAAACAAAAAACAAAAACAAAAAAATATTTCATAGAAAATCATTTTTTCATCAAAGTTTAGTGTTCGTTTGGTTTTTCCATTTCCCACAAAAAATGTGGGAAAAATAATTCAAGCAAATCCAAAAAAAGAGGAGCGTGAGGAGCTAATGTGGAAAACCAAATACTAAGAACCCCACATTGAGCGCCCTCTTTCTACAAGCCATTTTTTTAGGTAAATTATGTGTCGTTCCTGTAGCAGTAGTCCAGTACCAAGAAACCCTTCTTGTAGACTCTAGTTGCTAACGGGTGATTTAGGGACAACTACTTTCAATAGAAAACTGATTTAGGAGTTGGATCTGAAAGAGGAACGAATGGGTTATACATCGGTTTTATGTACAAGTAGGATCCTTCTTGAAATGGAGCATTTGATGTGGAAATCACATGGACATGCATTGAGACAAGAAATTGTACAATTTCTTTCCCTTTTTACCAAATTAATTAAAAAATAAATTGTATGATGCTCGATTATTTCAATTTTCATTGAAGAAAAAATAATACCGTGACAATGTTATAATTTAACGCGACAAAACCACATTAATGAGGTGTTCAAAACAAAATACGAGACAAAACCTTCTATGATAATAAGTTTATGTTTGAGCTCTATTTTTATAAAAATTCATCTTTTTCAATACTCATTTTCAACTATATATTTTGCTATAAAATAATTTTATACGTAAATCGAATTTTTTTTTTCTTATTTTTGAAACATATATTCTCCAACTTGCTACTATTTCAAAACACATTCGCTTGGAAAAAGGGAGCCCAAACAAGGGCTAAATAATTGTGGATTGGAGAAATTTAACAAATAAAGTTAAAAGTTTTAGCTTTTAATTACCCGCCACTCATTTTTTGTCCACTTTCAGAGGATAAAAACAAATGAGGTGATTTGAATTTATGCGTACGCTCTCTTCCTTTTCGAATTGAACGCAATAATTCTACTTTTAAACAAAGTAAATTGGTTTTCTAGAACATTCGTGTTTGGCTATCTTTCGTTTTAATTTTAAGGTTCTAACTGAGCTAAGATTTGCTGTCTATTGAAAAAACGTAAATTTTGTGGTTCGCACTTGAAAGGAAGTGAACGGTCAGCAATAGATTTTGGTTAGGTTGGCTCTCTTTGACTAATCCTTATCTCTTACCTTTCAACAAACTGATCCCCAATGTAGATGAAGTCGCTTATTTTGCATTGACTTATGTCCTACGATATGTAAAATAATGCAGATAAGATTTAGTGAAAATGAGATCTACCCTTTGGCTCTCTTTGACTAATCCTCGTCTCTAGCCTTTTAACAAGTAGATCCTCAATATAGATGAAGTCGCTTATTTTGATTTTGATTTTCGTCTCATGCATTGTATATCGACGTTGATAAGATTTAGTAAGAATGAGATCTACCCTTTTTTTTTCAATATATATTCTAGCACTAATACTAGTTTTATTAAAAATATAATGTAAAATCATTATTAATAGAATAATTAGTCAATTCTCAATCAATCCTTTTTTGAGGGCGGAAAATGTCGCTCTTTTTGTATGTTATGAGGATAAAAAAACTATTCAGTCCTATTGTCATATGTCTTTAAAACTCGCTTTTTACTTCTTGACGTTTTCAAAACTAATCTATCCCAACCACCCAAGCCAATATCACTACAAACAAGAGGCGACTTTGAACATATAGAATGCACCTTGGCAGGAGATCAGCAATAGATGATATGGTACAAAGTCTAAGCAAAAGCATTTGCATATACACTTATTTTGTTTTATTTATAATTTCTTGGCAAGATTTTGGTAAAGTCAATTGACTTCAAATGTCCATTGCATGATTTGCGTAATGGCAAATTGCTAGAGGACTAGACCACATTGCATATTATCTCAAAATTTTTATCACTTTATTACGATATAAAGCTCTATAAATTTGTCAAATCCACGTATTTAAAAGTTTAAATTGTTAAAATAATAATAAATATTTTTTATGTTTTATTTTCAACTTTTCCACATGCATAATCTAGATTTATTTACGTATAGCCTTCAACAATTGAAGTCACGTGAATTACGAAAATGCTTCTTGTATCTAATATTTTACATAATGATTATACGTCAAAATGTAAGTAGAGAAATTATTTAACTGATGAAATTTTGATTTAATTAAATCTCACTACATCATTTGTTAGTAAATCATTATATAAGCTGTTATATGTATATAGCACTACCGTGCAAATTAATTGTACTAAAATGATGTCGATGATTATATATTGCAATTTTTTCATAAAACTTACATAATGATTGTACTTAATTGTACTAAATTATGTTGCATACTTCAATGTTACATGATCCAATCATGATTAATTGTGAGTTAGATTCTTTTTGTTTTTAATTTTTCATGAATGATTGTACTTGAGTGTACCAAATTATTTTTTCATGCTTCGACTTTACGCCATCCAATCATGATTAATTTTCATTATTAGGTATAGAAGAATTGATCAAACACATTTTTGATGTAGATTTTTTTGAGTATAGATTTTGTAAAAAATTATTTTATTTGAAGAATGTGTAATTAATAATATGAAAAAATATAGATTGATGTGCAAAATTATTTTCTTAGAAAATATGTGATTGAAAATGAGTTTTGAAATATCTATATTAAACAAGGACTAATGGTTATAGCAATGCCTAGAGGCCGTACACAAGCTTAGTATCCACGCCCTCGAGGGCTATAGTGGACCAGATCTTTGAGTTGAAAGTCAAGTTTCTAGTTCTCATAATATTGTTGATCAAGAGAAACTGACGGTGCAGTCGATGTTTTAACAAAATATGACACTTTGCATCTCTTATTTTCATTATGAGTAATACTATTTATAGTCGGCCATTATCATAGTCAACTTACGTGACATACATATGACGATTAGTGATTTGATACATTGATATGATAATTTTTTATTGTTGAATACATCAAATCATTGATCAACACATGTATATCACGTTGAACGATTACAATAGAAGCGATTGCAAATAAAATTATTATTTCATTATAGACATTCTCATTTATGATTTAAAGGAATGAAGTTGCATCCTAAAAGGTATTTTTATGAACTAACTAGTACGGTGTATTGAGTCTTGTATTGACACCAAACAACCCATGCCACGATTCATTACAAGAAAATTAACTTTGTATGACATTAAAAGTTTAAAGCTTCATTTTGCTAAAAGGTAGAATGAAGCATCGTGTTTGGCCCCATTAAATTTTAATACATTTTTCTCATTTCTTATCAATTACACGCTCTTTCTATGTAGCATGATTGTTCAAAAAATTATCAAAAAAACTTCTTAATATCAGAAACAACTTTTGATTTTTCTAAAGTATTACCAAATGGGCCATAAGTCGATGTTTGACTCATTGTTTCTAGATGTTTATAAATGTCGTGCTCAATTTTTTGATTAAATCATATTTTATTCGTGCGTGATCTACAAGTGCTATCAACTTTCCGTTTATATCGGTATAAAAACATGATATACTTTAAATAAATAAATAAATTATAAAAATCCGTCAATTTATAATCATTTATGTGGTTGATTAAAATACATAATAATGTTCTATTTTGAGTCTGACTCTTCACCGGCTCCCGTTGGTCCCTCCACGTGGCGCAACATTTTGGGAGCATTCGCAATTTCGCTTTGAGATCAAAAATTCCACATTCTTCGAATCTCTACCACCACGTTGGCCGCGCGATGGCGGCGGTAGTAGCAATTCATTACTGGTAGGTCTCCTGAAGAGAGAGAAACAATATATATATAGAGAGAAAAAAGTGTGTAAAAGTAACGCCGTACTAATAGCTCCACTGAAGAGAGAGAAACTAATTCATTATATATAGTGTGCGTAAAGTAACGCCGTGGACGCACGAGAAATGCGTTTCTAGAAAGAGAAGGAAAAGTGAAAGACAAAGAGAGTAACTGGAAAGCAAAATTAACTACTTTCCGCTCCCCTACATGACCTATATACATGTCTACTGTATACGCAATACAGAAAACAGCTGAGGAAATTGATCACCGGTATTGTGTGATTTAGAAGGTAATTAATCAATTCATTAAAAAATAAAATTGTATGTAAAAAGTGATTTGTTTTCTCGTTTTATTGGATCGCTGGATCTGCCTCGTGAATGTACATTTTGATAGCGCGAAATGCACTGAATTTTTGTCGGATCTTTATGAACTTTTGCCGCATTTCGTGTTGATTTTGGAATGTTGGAAATTGGAATGGCAGACGAATCTGAATTGCGAATCGTGAAGATTTAGGAAATCTGGGCTTCAGTTTTACTTTTCTCTTCGAATTACAGAATCTGCGTTTCAACGTTTTTTCATTATACAGAATTCACGAGCTTTTGGTTCTTTATCGATTCAGTGTCACTGAGGTATTGAATTGTGAATCGGTCGAATAAGGATGCCAGGTAATTTCATGTTACTGTTTGCAATATTTAAGCTGTTTTTACTTATTTAAATTTTTTGATTGATTTTTCGTTTTTTAGAAATAGTTTCGATACAAGAAGATGAAAAAGAGAAAAGATCCGATCATGAGATTTCTGAGAATGAGAAACAGAGAATTCGAATGAGATCTTTGAGAAAGAAAGCATTGAATGCTTCAACAAAAATTACGCGCACTCTCAGGAAACGCAGTAAACGGGTGGCTCATTGTCGGTTTGCATCAATTTCCACAGAAGAGTTTCTAGACAAGGAGGAAGAGAATGCAGTCAATGCATTCCGTCAAGTATTGCTTGACAGAGACCTGCTTCCAGCTCGCCATGATGATTACCATATTATGTTGAGGTAGATAAACCTGCATTTCTGAAAGAGAATTTCTTAATCTTTCAAAACTCCACCTGTATCAATTTCAGAAAAAAAAAAAATAATAATTATTGAGCATTTGCTATTGCATTATGATGAAATTGAATTTCTTGGTCTTAATTGTTTGCTATTTTCATATTCTGATGGATCTATAATGCCATTACCCTCTCACAACGGATTAGTTTAGTCAGAATTTTGATTTTTAGTGTTGTTTGTTCTCTGGTTTTGCATTTAAAATCCTGTGGTAAAATATATTTCAACCAACCTACTTCATCTTCTTCTGAAGATTGGGACCATAATCCATATGAAATCTCAACATTCGTGTTTTCCAATTCTTTTTCATTGCAAAACGAAGCGAAAAAACTCTTACTCTCTTAGGTTTATCTCTCTTGAAGGTAAGATGGAGAAACTTTTGTCTTTATAAGCATGTATTTTACAGAAGAATGTTGGACATTAGTTCCAACTTTAGAACTCTGGCTTTGGTCAACATGATTTTGTTTTTATTTTTGTAGAATAAAAGACAGCTTAAATGAGAAAACACATGGCTTAAGTAGTGTCTGCTGTTTGGATTCTCATTATGGAGGGGAAGGCGACTGTAGCTCTCTTGTTTATAGATGATAAGATCGGTTTTATAGAAAGTAGTGAGAAGTGCTTGGAAAGGATGGGAAAGTATGAGCTGAGGTACTGGTTGTATCATGTAATTGTCTCCAAAAACTTTTTATCGGGAAAATAGAATGTCATTTCTGTGAGTTATATAATACCTGAAATAGAACTTTCTGAGTCTTGCCACTTGGCCGCTATGTCGTATGTTGATACCTTGTCTATAATACAAATCCCAAGAATGCCTTCTTCAGTTGTGTTATTAAGTTCTGGTAATTATTAGCCCTATTACTTATCAATATTGCAGTATGACGTGCCATGTTACGATAATGATAATGCACTCTATTCAAAAGTTGTTGAACTACAGTTCTTTTCACTAGCATAGAACAATATATTTTTGGTAAATATTCTCTTATTATTTTACTTGAATTTCGACATGACTCCTAAATCCCTACCTGTATAAATGCATTGGCTCAGACAAGCTGTTACATGTGCATCGTATATTCAGAACCTATGAAGACAATTCATTAATCCCTCAGATTTCCTATTTTCTACGTAATATTGTTTGCAATTTTTCTGTTTATGTTGTTTATACTTTGATTTCAGAAAAAATTGCTTTGTCATTCCTTTGTATTCTCAATTTTTTGATTTTATAAACCTGTGCGTTTTAATGTATATTCTTAAGAGAATAAAAAGGATTGTGTTGCAGATTCTTGAAAGCAAGGAAGTTTGACCTTGATAAGTCGGTCCATATGTGGGCAGATATGCTCAATTGGAGGAAAGAGAATGGAGTGGACTCTATTATACAGGTAAAATGCTGTTTCTTATCTATTTTTATCACTGTCCTTATCTATTATTGGAAAGATGATAGATTTCTGATAAACATATCTGAATATTTTATTAAGATGAGGACTGAGATCGTAATTGACAGAGCTTATAATGGATTGACTTTGTTTTCGTGGTTCCTTCTGTATATAATACTTTCTACATACTCTTAACTAATTTGCTTGTTTTTGTACTGCTGATTGCTATTTGTATACTTTCTCTAGGTGTAAGCATATTGAGCCCCCACGACACACACACACACGTACAAAAATAAATAAATAAATAAATGTTGGGTTTGGCTTGAATCTGTCTTGTCGAAGTTCTCATCTGAATTATTAGAAGTTACTTATCTTCCTATTTGTATCAATTTGATTTTTTATCTTAAAGCTGCTATAAATGTATGTCCCTTGTTTAGGATTTTGTTTATGATGAATCTGAAGAAGTTCGGCGATATTATCCTCATGGTTACCATGGCGTAGATAAAGGAGGGAGGCCTGTCTACATCGAAAGACTTGGCAAAATTGAACCTAGCAAGCTTATGAGTGTAACCACCATAGAGAGGTTCTTAAAATATCACATACAGGGATTTGAAAAGACTTTTGAAGAAAAGTTTCCAGCATGTTCAATTGTTGCCAAGAGGCATATAGATTCAACAACAACAATCCTGGATGTACATGGCCTGGTTTGTTCTGACCCGGATAATTATTAGTACAACCTTTTGACATTATGTCTAGTAGTAATTTTAACATTATGCTTTCTTTGGTCATGAAATTTGTATTGTAAATCTTCCCTTAAAATATTCGTTATGCAGAACTGGATGAGTTTTGGAAAGGTTGCACATGATCTAGTCATGCGAATGCAGAGAATAGATGGCAACAACTACCCTGAGGTGCCTTAGCTTCTTTTCCAAGGAATAAAGTGAATTTATTAATTTTTCCCCTGGTGCTATGGCCACTGATTAGTTGTTCTCATCATGTGCAGACATTGAATCATATGTACATAGTTAATGCGGGTGGTGGATTCAAATATCTGTGGAACTGGGCAAAAGGCTTTCTTGATCCAAGGACAACTTCAAAAATACATGTAAAGGATTTGTATTCAAACTTTATAGATTATTGTGGTCGCATGAAAATATTATCTTACTGACTGTTACCGATCCTATAGGTTCTAGGCACCAAATTCCAGAATACTTTGTTGGAAGTTATTGACTCTAGGTGATCTTTCTGCCTGCTATAGCATAATTCTTTTTGTTGTTACATATAAAATGTTTAAAGGTTTTAGTTTGTATCATTTAATATTCTATCAAACAGTCAATTGCCAGATTTTCTTGGTGGCTCCTGTTCATGCCCAAATGAAGGTGGATGTCTTGGATCTGACAAGGGACCATGGAATGATCCAGAGCTTATTAAGGTCTGAACATTGTCATTTGTCAGCTCTACACGTTGATTGATGTTGGCACAAAAAATCAAGAATATTTGTTTTTCGCTGCTACATTTTCCTGTCTTCTTTTGCACATAATCTGGGTTATCCAACTCCTACTTGCAGCTGGTACATGCTTTACATGCTGGTGAAGCGACTTATCCAAAAAAAATTACCAGCTTTTCAGAGGATGACGATGATTTAGAAATCAAGCTAATTGGTTCAAAGGTAAAACAGTTTATTGACAATATTACACACTCCAACTTCTGTTCATTTACTTTCATGAAATGTTGGAACTATCCTTTGTACAGGACCTAAATAGTGAAACTGTTATAGTTACCACATTCTCTGATGGTGGTCATTTCGAAATAGAGCTAATTGATTCTAAGTAGATAAATTCCATGTACCGACTTTTATTCATCTTCATGCTGTAGGTAATGTTTGAACTGAAATTTTGTTTCCCTATACAGAACATGGAAAGTGAAATTGTTCCTGACGGACCAGATTCTGGTTTGCAATTCTCTTCTCAGGGTACCATGCAGACAATTCCACTTTGTGATACCGTAAGAGTTTTAGGTTATCATGTTCCCTTCAGTATCTTATTTCATTTACAGAGGCTTCCAAATTTTACTTAGTTTAGTCCATTCCAAAGGGGGAAGAAAAGGATTACACTTTCTCCTGTACTTCAGACTCCTACCAGAAAACTGCATTTATGTTTTAACCTGTAAGGCAATGTAAATGATCTGAAATCAAAGGAAGTCGAATGCATGGTTGCCAAATATTTTTTCTTGAAAGCCGATACTAAATAACATAAGTATTGTCTGCTGGTGAATCTTCTTCAAATATAGAAATGAAGATATGTTGTTGGAACAAGTAGGTTTAATTGCTAAGCAGATGAGATTTTTCTTCTGATGGCGTGTTTCTATAATGTGGATTGATAAGCATTTGGTCACCTATAAAGTAATAGAAGAGTATTTATAGATATCAATTTGTGCATATAATGTCATTTTTTATAAATATTTATTTCACTAAAAATAGATTTTTCTAAAAGGTTTTTACTTTATATAATAGGATTTAGTCTCATGTCAATGAATTTCTGACGGTTTCCTTTGTATTTGCTTGCATTTGCCTACTATTAAACAGTGATTCCTAAACTCCCAGATAGAGTTTATTCCCTTTCGCTTGCTGGTTTTGGAAGCCTGCTGCCTCTTATCTGAACTATGCTTTTCAGATGTGAACCTCAACACATCAGTGTATTGGCGTACTTGTTGGATTCAACATTCTTGAAATTTGTGTAGGATTGCTTGTTACCGATATAAGAGATGCTCATTTTGAATCGTTATTCATGTTTTGCACATAATATATCTAGAGGTGGCCCAGGAGGCAGACGGATTCAAGAAGAGTGTGTTTGTTAGAATTAAATGTGTCATGTGTCAAAAAATATGCAATTAAATTGAAGTAAAATTCAAATAGAATACTTCATTGTTAACATTGAGGTTCATGATGTTACAGGAGATTAATAGGGAAAAAGTTACCCAAAAGAAGGCACGTGGGACTGGTGAATAGCATGATGATTGTATGGGTAGTCAATTACGAAGTCAAAGAAAGATGATACGTATAGACCAATGATATTGATATTTTGAGAAGGGAATAGCAGTGATTGCTGAAAAAGTTATACTTGTATTCACACATCTGCAGTATTAGAGCATGTTTGGCAAGGCTTATAAAAAAATCATTTTTGTGATACTAATTTCCAACTTTCACCAATACCTTTTTTAAAAAAAAAATTGAAACGAACCTTTTTACTTGTAAGTTAACTTTTTAAGTTTAGCTAAACATGCTCCTAGCACCATTTTAACTTAATTTCTTTCATGAAAAGGATGTATTATAATGCATGAGACAAGTAGCGTTCATGTCCAAAGTCCAAACTCTCATCACCACCTTCCCAGGGAAACAAAGTCACTTAAAGGCGACGCCACCCATCTGCGAATTCTCGTGTTTGAATTTCGCACTTCGTTTACTTCAATAGACTTCATAGTGATTCCTTTTACTTTTCTCCTTTTATTTAAAGTGTCTTGGATATTACTTATTCTGCGCCAGCTTGTGATAACATGTATATTCAAATTTTCTTTGCTTTTTGGGATTCACGATGTTTTTATATTCTTTTACATTCATAAATGTTACTAAATATAGTGATGGGACATCATATCACCGACGTTCTCTATGCTCAATCTTACTGCTTTTTACCTTGGCTGACTCAGGAAACAGTAGGGAGACCTGCATCTTTACGTGGCAAAATTGGACCTAAACACGTTGCGGATAGAGTTGAAAATCAATGTCCTTCAAGTAAGAAAGCAATGCTACTCTACCTATTAGTTTAGGCTTCCATTTATTCTGTTTTCGTGTTGGTATGGACATTCATTCTGGATGCATATAGTGCTATTTTCAGTGGAGAAGCTTTTGTGAAATAGTGTTTGGAATTCTCCTCTTTTCCATTAGGGCATCAACACGTAACTCCATCTATCTTGTTGCTAGCGTTTTGTGCTTGCACGAGACTCATTAATTTTGTCACTATTTTATTGGGCAATTAACTGAATATAAGTACGGGTTATGCTGTTCAGTATGCCATGCATTTTTTTCCATGAAGAACCAGTTTTTCATCAGTGATTAGTCTGGGGCTTTTAAATGGATTTTTTGTTGTTTATATCAAAGTAATTGCCGTTTGTGTTGTAGCATTAACATGTTTTTATATCTGGTTCTTGCAGTAGATGTGACTAGGCATGTCCCTGGAAGAAGGCACGTTCTTGTAGTCAGATTTCTTGCATGCATATCTTTGTTGCTTGCTGGGCTGGTTAGAAGATTATTCAGAAAGGTGAATTCAGAGAACTTAGTGAAAGATCAGAGAACACATTCTGCAAATTCAAATTCTCAAGAACAACCCATTTCACGGCCAAATAGTAAGGAGCTCCTCCATCCATGCTGCGAGAAGTTGCAACATTTAGAGAATGTCGTCACCGAACTGTTGAAGAAACCTACAAAAATTCCCCCAGAGAAGGATGACATCCTACTTGAATCTTTGAATCGCATAAAATCCATAGAGCACGACTTGCAGAAGACAAAAATGGTAAGATTTTTCACTGTCAATGTAATCCTAAATTTTTTAGTCGTCTTCCAATTAATTGTTGATCGACACAAGTAAACTGTCAAATCCAGGCACTGTTCGCAACAACTTCAAAACAAGTAGAGCTTTCCGAGTCATTGGAGACGCTAAAGGAATCCAGTCTAAATGTGAGATCTCATTTACTCTTATGGCTTGTTTGGCAAGGAATCAAGCACTACTAGACAGTATTGTCCATAATAATGTCGAAGTCTTGTCCAATATTGCAAACTAAACATCCCCCTAAAAGGAAATGCTTGAAAAGCTACTCAACATAGTCTTGATGGTCAGTGTTTTAAACCCTTCACACTGCCAGAAGTTGACATTGTATCTTTACAAATGCCAGGGGACGAGATCTTGTTGGCTACGAAGCAGCAAGTCATTACCTCGCAGAACCTGACGCCTAGAATATCAATTATTTGGTATGAGCCCCTCTAGGTACTTTTTTTTCCTTGTGACCTTCCAACCCAAATAAGACCAGTAGATTGGCATGGTTACTAATCAGCAGTTCAATGCGTGGCACTCCACGGGTAATTTAAGTTTTTTCTTGTTGAAGTTGGAAATTGTTTATCCATGTTGAGTATAGTTGCCGTTGAAAATTCAATAAATTAGGCTTGGAATTCATGCTCAAAAACAGGAAGACTTGCAAAACAGATGACAGGTAGTATGCTTGCCACCCTATTCGACTAGTTGGTAAAGCCTATTTTCCTGATTTTCAACATCAACCATACTCATTGTTGGCTGGAAGTTGCCGAACAATTTCCAATGTCAACATCTCTCTTTATCTCTCATATGTATTTTCTTTCTTTTTTTCTTCAGGTTTTAACAAGTGGCAGTTTCAAACATCAAACACAGAAGAAGATTGCAATAAATTGATTTATCATACAATTATTTGTTCATATTTTACATTTTATAAAAGCAAACTATGTATTCCCATTAAATCCAAATTTTGTCAGCTACAGAAAATCACATGCAATATACTGACAAGAGTTTGGGGGATTTCTCCTTGAATTCTCACTCTTTACCTCCCAAATTCAGATACCGGTCCAAATTAGAAACAAATACACATCCAAAAAGTTTCAGCTGTTTGGAAGAAATCAGAATAAAACAAATATCATGTGGGTGATCTCGACGTTCAAGTTAGAATTTTAATAATAATATTGTACTTGGGACAAAAAGATTGATCGAGCTACTGTCCCAAGTTGCAAAACAGGCCAATTATGGCTCAAATGGCCCACTTGACCTCGACGCTCTAGTTAGAATTTTTAATAATATTGAGTTTTACATCAAAGTGTAAGCTTAATTAGAGTCAATGACTACTACTTGCATCTTGTTTAGGGTGACATCGCTTGTCATGTCTAATTATCTATCTCCTGATATTTAGATTTGATAAAGTAATAACACTGACTTGCAAAGTCTGTTACATTTGTATTTGATTTTGATGGTGGCAAGTGAACTCTTTAGCAAAGATTCTCTTTGTAAATTCCTAGTCTTCGAGTTGGTTAGCTCCATGTTAGTTTTGTTGTGTCGTGAGAGTCAAATTTCATTTTCAATTAAACATTTTAATGAATTCATAAGTATTATTCACTCATTTTAATTTATTTATAAATTCAGTTATATTAGAAGTACAGCTTGGTTGGCATCGATAGCGTGTGAGATGACCAATATTTTTGCATTTTTAACAATACTTAATCAATCACACAAATTTTTACACTTCATTAAATATCAACAAAAATGTCAATAATCAATGTACAAATAGCATAACACCTGTGAATTAAAGGGACGAATGTCCACGTCAAATTGGAAAGTAGGAAATCTTGAGACAGAAAAAGAAAAGTAAATTAACAACAAATTTATCCGCTATTGCGCCTTCATTCTTCTCCCTTTCGTGCTTGTTACTCTTACGAGCCAGGCGTCACGACTCTATTAAGGGAGTGCCCAGCAACACACGCGATTTTAGTTCAAACATTTAACACTGTAGAGAATTGTAGAACAAGGAACCGAAGGTTATCCATTCTCTACACCCTAATCCGTACAGGTCGCCGCGTGTTTAGAATGCCCCCACGCTCGACCTAAACCACCACCACGCACCGAAACCGCAACCACCGCCACGGCCATCCACAACATGTTATAAAATTCACTCCCGAAACTTCCAAATTCCCATCCCAACACCCATGGCTTCGCCTCCCTCCTCTCCCCCTCCGCTATCCTCCTCTCCACAAGCCCCCCTCCCCCTCTCACCACCACCTACCGGCACTCACTCCGAAGACTCCCCCAGACCCTCTTCTTCCGCTTCGCCCAAACGCGAATCCTTATCCTTAGCCGGACCGGAATCCGTATTAGCACTACCATCGCCCCCTAAGAAAACCCCACCCCTCCCCTGGAACCACCAGGAAACAGTTAACCTAATCCAAGCTTACCAAGAAAAATGGTACTCTCTCAAGAAGGGCCAGCTCAAGGCCTCCCAATGGGAGGAGGTGGCAGTCACGGTTGCAGCCCGCTGCGGGCATGATGAGCCATCAAAGACGTCAACGCAATGCCGCCACAAGATTGAGAAGCTCCGAAAACGGTACCGGGCTGAGCGGCTCAAGCCTTATCCGAATTCGTGGCAGTATTTTGAGCTAATGGATCAAATGGAACGCGGTCCACTGCCCCTTAATGCCCGCCCTGTGGCTGTAGTTAAGTCCCCGAATACTACGAATAACAATAGTAGTGATGGTAATAATCACTTTAATAATTATAGTAGCGTATATTCTGGTGCGGCGGATTGTGATTATAATAATTCTGATGACAGTGATGAGGAGTGGAATGTTAGTTATGGCGTGGAGGCGAAGAAGAACAAGTTGAAGAGTATTAACAATTTAGTGCGTGGGGAGGTGGGTTTGAAGAGTGGGATTAGAAATAGTAGCAAATTGGGGATGGAGAGGGGTTTTAATGAGGGCAGTGATCGGGTTTTGAGGGCCTTGAGAAATCCCATGAATGGGAAGCGAACAAGGTATAATTACGAGGACACTGAGGATGATGATGACGTTGAAGAGGAGGAAACGATGCAAGTAAAGGAGGAACGAGAGGAGAGAGGGAATGGTGGTGGAGGGCGGGAATTGGCCGGGGAAATAAGGGGTTTCGCCGAGAAATTTATGAAAATGGAGAATAAGAAGATTGAGATGATGAGGGAAACGCAGAGGTACCGTATGGAGATGGAAAAGAAGAGGATGGATATGATTCTTGAGGCCCAAATGAAGATTGTTGATACCATTGGAAAAGCATTTGGAGCTCATAAGAAATATGAAGGTTAATGTTTTGACTGCTTTAATTCTTTAGGTTTTCAGAAATAATTATGATCCAATGATGTAATCACATAAATCCATGACCTTTTTATTGTTTTTCAGGTGTTATTTGTAGTGTACAGACAATTGTTCAGTTTCATCAGTTAGCTGTTTCTTCATTGCATGTTAGAAATTTATCGTATTCAAAGTGTAAATTATTATTTTTCGTTGTTGTCGGATTTCTTTGTAGAATGAATGCACAAGCAAATTTAACTAATAGTGTTTCAGTATTTCACATTCAGATGTTTTTCAGTATGTTACTGAACTTTTATGAAACATATTACATGTATGAATCCGCATTGTCCATGTTCTTTACCATATAGGACCAATGTGTTCATAATTGTGCTTAGTTCCATTGCTGTAAACTGGACCTCAACAACTGCTATTGGTTCTGTTTTTCTATTTTGTGTTTCTTGCTGCCTTCTGCATTTACTTTATTCTCTTTTAACACAAATTACTGTCTTAAGGTAATGATTACTAGTGCAATGCAACTGTTTATTACTTTTAAGATGGCTTATGATGCTGCTTGTCTTGATTTACATCTTTGATTTGTCATTGCCTAGCTTCTCTATAACTTTTTCGTAGATGAATCGTCATCTTTCCTGGGACGGATCCTTTCTTATGTTTGGAATTTGGACATGTGCTTTTTGTTAGGTTGTAAATTATCACTTCTCTAATTGGCAACTCCAGCTGATTTGTTTCATGTTCTTAGCTTGAATCTGGCTTTAACTGCCGAAGTGTGTTATGGGTGGTCTTTGTACAAGATTAACCATGACCAGCTGTTTTCCTCTTAAACATCATTGTGCAATGATTCTTGTCGATATCAGAAAATGATGTGGCACTTTCCTAATCAACTTCACAAGAACTACAAGATGGAATCTGGTTTTTTACGAATTTTCAGTGATGTCGAAGCAAAGTACTGGCATGAACTGAGTGTGATTTTTGCTAGTGAATGTGCCTCGAATTCAAGGGAAATGAACCCTTTTTGTAGGCAAAAATAACCAGAGGAACGACTCTAATCATTTGAAGCTACAGTATTCTCATTGGGCTGAGTGCTGATGTGAGTCTGTTACTCCAGTGGGCTGAGTCCATTTTGCTGGAGATTAAAATCAAAATTTTTAATAAATTTTAATAAAAATTAATGACACGTCTGATTTAAAAAGTTGTGCAACGCCACTGAAACGTGTTGTTAAAATTATGCTTATTGTACATTCCTTATTGATGTATAGAAAATCTGACCATTGGTTGCAAACAATATTTTTAAAGTCAATGTACAAAAATCTGTCAACTCACTTGATGTCAAACTTGATGTATATATAACATGACTACTTTCATACCATCGATCATCGATAATAAACAAAGGAAATGAAACATGATAACCTTACTTCCAAAATTACATCGAAAAAATTAGTTGTAACCCCATTAAAAAGACACTGACACAACAGAATAAACTCATGTTTGGTTCAGCTAAAAACTTTGATTAAAACTAAATCAAAGTCAACAATTAATTTAACTGCATATAAAACTTGCAATTTTTTAATCACATTTCATTAATTTTTATCAAAATCTACTAAAAATTTGATTTTCATCTAAACAAACGAGAGAGAGAGAGAGAGAGAGAGAGAGACGTGTGAACTTGTCACCACCCTCGGGCAACTACATACATTAATATATAGAGAGAGATTGGCCTCATTTCTCTACGGAATATCAACTAATTATATGCACCAATGGATTAACCTAAATGTCCAGTAAGTTCCTGCATGACTAAAGATCTCGACTTGAACTCGTGATTTTCTATTGTACATTTCTTAATATTGATATATCGATATCTAGCACACATCATCACGCCTCTCTAGACAACCCATCACGTTATTTTCTCAAGAGACGAGCATTTTTTCTTCGCTTTTCCTAGAAATTTCCAAAGGTCACAAATTGCTACCATAGCATTGCATAGTATTTATCCCTAACATAAAACCAAACTCGTCCTGTGAGCTTTTAAATACATCACTCCCTCCTATACACAAATGTGTACAAAAATTGCATGGGCTCGAGGCATGTAACCAGACGATTAATATTCACAAAATTCCTACAGCCTTTTGCCAAAACAATGAAATAACTCCCTTTTAACACGGGAAATAATACATGGTGGATCTACGGAGGCAAAAACAAATAGGGCCCCTCATTAACTCAGCAGGAAAATAAATAGGCGTTGGAGAGAAAGTAGCCATAAAAAAGGAGAGATAAGACTATGTACACCTACCTCTATCATATGTCTCTTATCTTCCCAGAGTAACAGTAATGTACAAAATACCCCAAAGTCTTCTTTGCCGAATTGCAGAGACTTTCTAATCTTTGACCAACTTGTCATCTTTCCATGCCTGGATAGAACCATAAGCTTCAAACTGAATAATGCAAAAAAAAAAGTGATATTGTTCAATCTTTCCATGCCTGGATAGAACCATAAGCTTCAAACTGAATAATGCTAAAAACAGTTGGGATATTGTTCCGCATAGAGAGTACAGGAACTTTTAATGAGCAAAAGCCAAATAGAAGCATGTATAAGAGATCAAAATGGCAATAATACTGAAACTGGGTAATAGTTTTAAGGAAATATTTTCAGTTTTCATTTTGCCAATGTCTTGTAATGATTTCCTTGCAATTTAAAAGTCAAAGTCAAACATCAATTTTAACCACACATTCATAATTACCACACACTTATTATCAACACAGTTAGTGGGGACCCATTATTCATCTTCATTCTAATTTCCTTATATTTTTTCCCAAACAAACAGTGTATAGACAGAAAGAACTTGAAACCCTAAAGGGCAGAAAAACGAGTTCTTTCGGATCGACCATTATCTTGTAAGTGGAATTGCACAAGCATACAAAGACCTAAATAAAGCAGTGAATAGTCCATGCATGTCAACTGATGTCATAGATATATGGAATCAAGGTACGGACTAACCTTTACACTGTTGTCTCAAGTGTATGTTGACCTAGCCCACGCAGGACCAATCACCCCCGTGATGCATCCGTTAGGTGTCCTTCATTCCAGTCTAGGGTCACTAGGACTACCATTCCCTGCTTGCAGGAGCTGTGGCTGCTGCTGCTGCTGCTGCTGGGGTACTGGCGAAGGAGGTGGTTGTAGTTTTGACGGTTGCTGCTGCCATTGTGCGCTAACATCGTGTCCAATTTTGGGTAAGCTGGTTGAGGACAGCCGTTGACCAGGCCCTTGGCTGTTTTTAGTCACGGACTCATTAGAACTCACTGGTGGAGGAACCAAGGAACCCAAATTTGTTGGTGCATTCGATGTATCAGAATCAAATGATGGCTCTGAACCATTCCGCTGCTTACGAGGAGAAGAAATGACCTGTGCTACAATAGTTGCACTGTTACAGACCTGGGGCAATGTTGTCATGGGACCCATCTCAGAACTGCTAATTGCATGCTGTTCAGTATGACGATCTCTCGCTTGTGGCTTGTTTGGAGGGTCAGAATTAGGTTTTGGATTTTGTTGAAATCCTCTCTGAAGAAACTCTGGATTTTGATTCAGAAACTTTTGGTGAGGCGGTGCCTGTTGGTGATTGGAGGAAGCCAAGGTTGCAGTAGGAACAGGTTGATGGCCAGCAGATGAAGTAGAAGCAGCGGCAACTAGTGGAACCTGACCTTCACTGCTAGTATCAGAATGAGAAGGCATTTGAGGTGGGTGTTTTGCAGATGAAAATACTGGGCCAGAATATGTCTTTTGCTGAGGCAGTGATTGATTAGATGATTGCGAAGTCACATATTGCCTCGCTGGTTGCACAGCATTTAGTGGTGGCCCAGGATATGAACTCTGGCCCTGCATTAAATGTGTGGTCGGCTCTCCTTTCTCTGAAGACTGGTTCCCTGTATTCATTGACATGCCATCCAAAAGGGAGGGGTCAACCGGGATGTTTTGATGCATCAAGTTTCCTCTTCCATCTCCCTTTGAAAGTTTAGCCTGTTGACCCTGTGACTGTTGTCGCTGCTGAGGATGTGGCCTATTACCATGCAAAACCTGCTGCTGCTGCTGCTGCCGCAGCCGTTGCTTGCCTATATGATTGGCACTGCTAACAGTTTGAGCACTATGCATTTGATGTTTCTGCTGGTGCTGCAGCATTGAGTTCATTGAAGCAGATGTTAACGGAGGATGTGATACCAATGGAGAGCTTGCTTGAGACTGAACTTGGGAATTATTTTGTAAAGGCGTTGAAATAGGAAGTTGTGGCTGTTGTGGTACATGTTGCATCAAGGAATTAGAGGCAGTGAATTGCTGTTGTTGTTGCTGGAGAAAACGATGTTGCATTTGTCTCTCTTTTGCTAGGCGCATTGCATAGGCTTGCTGCTGGGCATTGGGAGGATGATTGGCTGTTCCTTGAAGATGTGAGTGAAGAGAGCTAAGAACTTGGGGCTGTTGGGGGGATACTGGGTGTGACTGCTGATGATGGACGGGGAAGGATGAAACATGTTGGGAAGCTGTCTGGTTTGGAATAGGAGAATTTTTACCACCAAAAGGAGAGACTCCTTGGCTGCTACCTGGTGAAGCCTGCATCTGAAGGTCAGACACAATCATCTGCCTCTGAGAGTCCTGACTCATCCCAGGCTACAAGAGCAGATAAGCATTTACTACTAAATGTACACCAAGTTACAACATTGAAAATTGGGAATGTACCAAAAACAGAGCTCAGAACACAATAGCCACTTCATGATAAGAAGTTTATATGGGAACTAATAATCAGTCAAGCACTTCATTCATAGTCAAGAAATATCATGTTTTAAAACAATCACCTTCGAAATTTATACAAAGTTAACATTGACCCATTTTAATTTGGAAATGATATTTTTGCTGCATGCCAAGCCAAGAAACCAACTAGTCTCTCAAACCAACTAGGATTGCTCTGGTTCGTATTTTAATCATTATACCTTTTGAGAAAGTTTAATCCAAAAATGTCGCGTCATTGTAGTGGCAACTTATTTTTTTGAAATATTGGGCACTCCTAACATCTTATTTTCCCTGAATAAAATTATAAGAAACAAGTTCGTAGACCTAACCCTTTTTCAGCATTTAACTTCTCGAACTTTCAATTTTGGTGCAACTTCATCCTCCTTCACGGTTTCCATCCAATTTTAGCATTAAAATTCCAAAAAGACGCTTTTGGCCCAAGTTCAAATAAAAATAACAATTATAATAAAAAATAGATTTATGAGGAGGGAACCAACACGGTTTTGAGGAAGGGGATGCTTGTGTAGTGGTGGCTGCAAGGTGGAGCACTGAGGTGGTGGGGGTTTTGGGGTTGGGGTAGGATGGGATTGGAGAGATTGATGAAGATGATTGAATTTTCTATTTAATTTTCTTCCCTCTTTTCTTTTTTGTTCTTTTTATATTCATTTTTATATTTATTTGAACTTGATGTTGTAAGTGTGTTGTATCAAATTTAATGGCAGAGTTGACGGTTCCATAAGTAAGGATGAACATACACCGAAATGAAAGTTTTGAGTTAAATGCCAAAAAGAAAAGGTTGAGACTAATTTGTGGACCTTAAAGGTCGGGGATGGCACAAGCATTTTAGCCTAAAGTACTAGTTATTAACTTTTCTATCAACTCATGAGCAAACTTTTAAGCTTAGCCAAACATGCTGTCTAAAATAGTGTTTGTACAGTATAAGTATTACCGGGAAAAAGATTTATATCTAATGTTACTTTTGTCCTGAAAAATTATGGCAGTGCCAATATCAGAAATTCCTATCAGCAATCACACTTCCACGAGTTTGAGACAGCATAAAGTCCATACCAGAGAAGCCAATATCAAAATGCAATAAACAAAACTCAAAACACTTACCCGCATCATGTGCAAATTATCACGAGGTCTAAACACTGTGTTTCCTTGACCAGAGCCTACTCCGGACTGCATATTTACTGACAATGCACCTGGGGAAACCATACTCCCAGAATTCACCATGGATGATGACACGAGTCCTTGGAATCCAGGTCTCACCATTGGCATGCTTCTATTAACACCAGACACCATGCCCATGCCACTGCTACCAGTAAGCATACGAACACCACGGTCAGCTCCTGGAAAAGCTCCAGAAGCAGACATGGTGGGTTGTTGAATATTTCTACCAGATATAATTTGATTATACTGTTGCATCCTCTGCTGTTTATCAATTGATAAAGATGGAGACCTCGGAACCCCATATCTTCCATCCCTACGATAAAAAAGCGCAACCAAATCCATGAGCTACCTATCAAAATACAACAATTATATCCAAAAAGTTGTTAATAGAACTTTACCTGACAGAGGAATTGAGTGGACCAGGTGGCATTGGAATATTATTGCCTGGCGTCATATTGGAGGATCCTTGTACTGCAGAACCAGAGCCAGATGCAGAAAGCATCGGTGCCACAGTAGCCTGATTAGCAATAGCTAAACCACTAGAATGTGGCACTTGATACCCAAGAGAATGTATATCAGGGCTAGAAGTCATTGCGTCACACAAATCCAGGGGTCTTCATAGAAGAGAAGTGGAGATTCAAAATAAGGAAATAACAAGGAAAGTAAAGAAAACAGCTAGCATTAAAGTTACATAAAAGATCCATTGACAAAGTGCACATCACAGTAGAAACTTTATCTTACGTTAAAATGGGCCCTCCATTCTGATTTGTTGGGCAAATTTGGGAAAGAGCAATTACATGAGAATCATGAGTTGGCTTCCGCTTTTGATCCTAGTTATCAATCATAAAAAAGAAGCATTAATAATTAAAAATTAGTCAAAATATCGTGGAAAGGAAAGTGGCAAAAATCAAACAAACGGTAGCCTTCGCATTTAAGATAGCCGACTCTCGAGTTTATACTGCAAAAATTTTCAGCAATAACCAACATGCTTAAGCATATTTTGACAGGAATGCATGTAACAATATTACGTTGGTTATGATAAAGATACCTGAGTCTTACGACAATGTTGTTTTGCACTAATCATAATGATTTTCTCAAAATGAGATTTGATGGTATCTTCTTCCATTGGCCCCTGCAAACGCTGAAACAATTGTCTGGCGCTTCCCTGTATGGCATGCAGAAGCAAAAGCCAATTGCATCAGAAAATCATCTCAACGATGATTGCATAAAAAAGTTGTGACATGAAAATACTAGTAAAACGTGAAATTAAATTAGATAAAGGAGGAAAAGAGGAATTTTACCTTGGGGATGCCCGGTAGCGTAGAAGGATAAGGTTCTGATGAACCAGAATACTCAACGATGTCCTCCCCGTCAACAGAAGTCCTGTCCATCAAAATGTTGTGCCGCTCCTTGCATTCTTTAGGTTTGCGGAATATGCACTGCATACATTGAAATAATATATTTAAATATCAACATAATTTTCAATGAACAAATAACTTTCTTAAAGATGGGCCCCTATAAAATTCCATCAAGAAAGATACATGTATAAAATTTCAATGATCTCACCTTGAATTGCAAAGTACTGTTAATTGCATCACTTACAAGCTCCCAATTGGGACCCAAATCATGTACCAGAACAACAAGTGCCTAAAAGGTCAAAATACCAACATTGATGTGATCATATCTCTAGAAGTAAAAAGTAAAAAACATATCTCAAGTGTCACTAGATATGTGCGCGCGTGTGTGCGCGTATCTGTGCAACGAATATGTAAATATGTAAACCAACCTGGTCCTCAAACAGAGACCATAGACTTCCTGAACCCAGCTGCCCAGCAGGCATCTGCAAGAAATTAAAGATGCTAAATTTGCAAGGTGGGGGTCAATATCAACAAGCGAAAATCTGAAAGGCACAATGTATAAACGTACCTTCAAAGCTTTAGGTTTCCTACCCCGATCCCGTCCTCCAAGCATTCTAACAAACTTACTTGGTTGAGGCATATTACTAATTTGGGAGGCTGCAGGCGAAGGAACAGATCCAATAATAGGTGCAATATTGTCAAAAGAGTTATCTTGTGATTGCCGCATAACCTTCGGCTTCTTCATTATGTGTTGGCCAAATAAACCTTCAGAGAATATATATAACTAAGACAAAATAAAGAATATAGACTTCAATATTAAACACTACAGTTGATTTTATGAGCAGAGAACCCTTACCACTGCTACCATTAGATTCAAGTTGATGACTCTCCGATCTCTTCTTCAAATGATCCCACTGGAACTGTAAAAGAAAAGAATTGAACATTATTCATCGTGAATCATACGTAAAATACAAACATGACTTGTTGAAGAGAGAACTGCACATTTATAATTCCATTGCCTGGCATTCAAGTTGCATACCCAGATGGGCAATGGATTGTGATTCAAAAGGTTCCGTTCATACGCAGCCTGCTCAGTTTTAGGACAGTACTATTTTGTATTTAAAGAATCATATATGAATTTTTTGGCCACCTAAAGAAACAAATGCCAATTTCCAAAAATATATTTGTGCGCATTCTGATTACAAATAAATTTTACCCCCACACAGATTTTTCTCTACAAATTACGTTGTGGGATATTGAGCTTATTGCATTAATTTCTATGGCCTACAGAAAAATGTGGTGCATCTGTAGACAGAGTGGTGAACATGGTCCAGAGAGCTATAATAGTCTACAATGCCACTCAACATAAAGCCGCAATCACGGATAATGCATCTATTTACCGTTAAGAGCATTAACTCTACCCTTGCATGTTTTTTCAGTAAATTCACCTTCATACTGGCATCATAGAAATTAAAGCACATAATGTATGTCTTAACATTATGTAGATTTACCACAAAAGAAAATGTCACCTAGTAATCCAACACACTATGTACATTTCCACCAATTCTCACTGAAACGAACACCTCGAACTAATTCTTCAGTCTAAGACAAATATCTTTCAGCTGTCTGTTCATAGTATGCGAAATATCACACGAATGAAAATTTTTTGAGGCTTAATTGTGTCAGTTATAGGCTTCACATCTAAAAGCTATTGTTCTTTAGAGCTATACACTGCAAGTTTTTGTGCATTCTAGAGCTTACGCTTTGAGTGCCATTGTCAAGGCTTGCATCTTGACTTACTGAGGCCTGTGTTCCTTAGTCTTGCTCCTGTTTGGCTGTTCTTTTTACCAGCCTCAGCTTTTTGGTTTGCCTTTTCTTTTGTAGCCTAGAATGCTAAAGGGTTTGGAAGCGGTTTTAAACACATCCCCACCCCAAAAACTAAACACATAACTGAAAATTAGAGAAAATAAGTAAAAAGTAAAACATCCCGAGCCCTCTACTCCTATATTTAAAGAGCAATAACCCTCAAGTGAAGTTCCTGCTTTCAACTGCAATGACTGATGACAAGGAGCTGCCACATGTGACTTCACTTTTCTTCTCTTTCTTTTATATTTACCTTGTTGTCTCAATTTGTTTATTTCCTTATCTCTAAGTTTTCATTTCCTTTTTACAGTCAAAGCAAGCAAGATTCTTAATAAGCCGCCAGTTGTTTCATTTGTTTGAAAATCACATTTCTAATTTGTACAAATATTTCATGTAGATTTTTTAGATTGTATGATTTCTTACAAGTCCGAATTCTGTATTTTGATAACTTTTTAAATTACTTTACTGGCTTACATTAAGGCTTAACTATAGCCTTATCATGCCAAAATGTCTGATTTAGCCTTTTTTGAAACACAGTGCATTCAACAATATTTTCGCAAAATAAACAAGGAGAAAGAAAATATCCCTTCAATTCAAACTCATGGGCACGAGAGTGCTTGTTCTTCACTAAAATGTAAGAGTTGAAAAGGGTGATCTCCATATGTGGCACACTTCAAGATTCACGAACTTGGCATGAAACAAGTAACCATTCGTATTAACCGCATAATTCATGAAGTAAAATGATTCACCTGCTCGCTCTGAAAATTGGAATCAACCTGCCACCTTTGTTCAAATGTAGCATTCTGCCACATAACACCAATAAAAGGTCAACCAATTCTATTTTTTAGACAAATCAACACGTTAACTAGAAAATGCATGCAGTAGTCTACCAGATGCTTTTCTTTCTTTTTCTTCTTCGGCTTTGTCAAAATTTGTACAGATTCAAACGGCAATTGCTTTTCAAATTCCCCAACAGATTCAACTTCCAAACCATTTGGAATAAGGGATCCACCACGCCAAGTACTCTGATCATCCTGATATGAATCAGTATCACCACTTGAAGCATCTGTCTTATTAGATATCTGAACACCTCCTGAAGTTCCTGCACTATAGGCGCTGATAACTCTCCTGGAAGCAGTCCGCATACGTTTTGTTGGAATTGACACATTAAGAGTGCTGCCTGGGCGTTTTGCCAGTAAAGCAGATTGTTGTGTAGCAACTTTACTTTCAGTACAATGCACGGGCAATAAATGGGGACCTGTTCTATATGACCTTGCACCATAAGCATTTGCCAAGTGTTTAAGGTTCCTTTTGGCAAGTCTTAAAGATTTGCTACAATCGAAGGCCACTGACATGTCATATGTGCTTGTTTCTCCTTCATCCTCTTCATATGCATTATCTTGAAATTCAAAGTCTTCAGTAGTAAGTAATATCATCGAGAAAAATGATAAATCAGAAAGCAGTTGGAAACAAGGAGAAATTATCACAAATATACCTGCTACATCATCACATGCAGATGTATCCACTTCCTCTTGCACATTACTTCCAGTTTTCTGAGAAAGTACAAACATTATATAAGAGCATTGATCCGAATTCACAGCTCCACCATAAAAAGGGTTCAAAAGAATATAGGTTCCAGGGCCCACCGTCTATAATCCCAATTCACAGCTCCCACAAAAACCATCGAAACCAGGGAAAAGAAGATATTGATACATTCGAATAGATATTTTATGAAACAATAACTGTCAGTACATAAATACACACTTCTATAAGAACACCAGCCTAGGACCAACTTTTTATATAACGTCTTAGTTTTGGCACCCGCCTTGCTTACAGGTCTTAAATATTTCTTAAGTTGACTGCCCTTAATTAAGTTTGGTCCATTAAAGAGGCACAAAACATTAATTTCATTAATATAAGAATTCATTAGGTTAAGCACTGCGCAAAAATAAAATTACAAATATCAAAATGATGGAGCCCACAAAGTGAGCTACGCATTTACCTCATATTGAACCACATGAGATTCAATTGATTTTCTGTACGATTCCATAGCCTCTGGCTGAACTGTGTAGAAGAGGTTCTCCTGCAAATCAGTAACGAAAGAGACAGGGATAAGAGAACCCGGCTACTTCACAACTTTAACATCAATACAACTCAAAGAGTTGCATTCTCATACACACAAAACCATTTCTTTGTTCATAATAAGCACACACATGAAGCAAGATCGGATAAACAAGCAATGCAAGAAGAAGATAGGCAGCTCAGAAAGAGAGGAGAGAGAGAGAGATGCACAACAAAAAACAAAAAGATTCATGATATGAATTCATACTTCAGTCAAATGATCCTCCCATGACATGTCCAGGATTCCCGAATCAGATATCCTATCTGGAGTTAACGGCGCTTCAGCATGGCAAGGAAGAGCATCGGAGTTGTTATATTTCAGAAAATTCATTGCATATGCCTGGACAGGTAGTGCACCCTCCTTCGGAGATTGCAGCTCCAGCTCCTTGCTTTTCTCCTGCCACAACCAGGAAATGCTTAGATAAAACTCCATTTCCCGGACCCTTCTCACTTAATATTTAATGAGGTTAATAAGCTGATTCGAATTCAATAGAGAATGAAAGACAAAAAAACCCAACTTTCAATTTTATTAAGAAAGCAGCATCATTACTCATCAAGTTAACCCAAATCAAAAGGGCGTGTTAAAAATAAAACAGGTGGGTTGCCAAATTCAAATGTCCTAAAAAGCACGAGAGCTTAATGTCAAACTCATTACACTGGAGTTGTCATAGAATGACACTTTAAGAATATACATGGACAACTAATACACGTCTCTCTTTCACATACAAATGTCGTATTCCCTCATTGCCAAATAAGCACAACTCTAACCAGATAGAGATACAAAAAAATTGAGATGATTCTTCGCCAATTCTAGAGGGTAACAGAATAGTGGGTAATCAGCTTCCAATAACAAAATGAATGAAATAATATGAGTATCACACATACAGAATAATTTAAATTTAAAAATTAGTTCATAATTGTGTTTTTTACAATTTAATTATCAATAGATCCTTTTGACAGGTCTTTAAATTGCATTGCATCTGCCTCATTATTAATTCGATAGTCTCAATTGAGAATGTCGTCAGAAAAGGACAAAACTCTAGCATCCAAGAAAAGTAGGCCATAAATTAATTCACATAGCAATCCCCAAAGCAGAAAAGAAGATACACGGTAGAACCACAAAAACCAGCCTATAATGGATGAGCTGCCCTCATACTAATGAAAAATATCCTCGATGTCAATACAGGAACAATCCATAAGCAGGGAAAATGACTAAACAAAAGCAGAAGGACCAAAAATACCTCTACAGAATGCCAGAACTCCATGACAGCTTCAGCCAAGGTATAAGCTACTTTCTTTACCTTCATGTGGGAAGCTTTTTCTCGTTTTGTCAACTGAGAAGTAAAAGCGGCACTATGGCATATTTGAGCAGCAGCAGTTATCTTCCAAAGGCGCTCCTAAATGAAGAAATAGTAAAACAAGAAAGCTCTTAAAGCTAGGAAGTGGAGTAGAAATTGTTCCCAAAAAATGAAAATAATTACTGTTCGATTCTACATAAAAACAAGTAGTTCAAAACACTCCAAAAGCAAAGGGTCACGTGTATTCCAACAAAAAACATGGAGTTCTGTTGATAAGGTCAAACCTGTACAAAATCATTGGCTAACCATGCCATTTCCTCAAGTACATAATCCCAATGAGATTTCCGACGAATCTCCTGTGGAAAGGTAGCAGTGGATAACTCCATCAATCTCTTTTGCTTTGCCTGTTCAATATATTAGGTCAGATCTCTTGGGCCTAACTACAGAATCAATGAAAAAATTCTTCAATTTCATAATGGACGGGTACATATTAAACATAATGCAGATATATAACCTCCATGATTCGTGCCTCTTCCAAGATTGTCTCTTCATCACCTTTGCTTGCAAATAGCAAGTTGGGTACTGAGGAAATTTGTGCCTCAGATGCAACATTAGTGAAAACCCTAGCCATTGATGCCTTGGGAAATTTTGAAATTGAGGAATCAATAGAATCCTGATGACTAATGCTTGCGGGGTGAGGATTGTCATGTGAAAGGATGGCACTTTTCCTCTCTAATTCTGATACAGTGGGGCCACCAGCTTCCATTCCTTCAATAATGACTTGAGCTTTCAACTCATTTCGCAAAGCAGGTCCACTTCCATTTAATTCTTTCTGAACATTGAGCACAATGCCATTCTCTTGGTGGCTTTGATGAGCAGAATTGCTCCGGACATCAACAAAAGTACTACTGTCATTAGCTTTCGGTTCATCCCTTTCTGCAACTGGGATCCCATCCAGCACTGACACTTGATTGTTAATGCTCCAATTTGAGTCAACATTTTTCATGTTAGTACACATGCGGCTTTCATTGTTTCCATCTATACCTAAAATAGTTTGAGTGCAAGATGACACAAAATCCAAACCCTTTGTGCCCTGCTCTGTGCTGCAATTTTGAGCAGAATTTTTTATCTGATCATCCTTAACACTACTGAGACCATTCATATGACAAGAACTAGATTGATTCTCTATTTTGGTAGGAATAACACTTGGCTGGCACTCAATGACAGCAGGTACCACCTCTTCCCTTGACTGGAATGGCTCAGGTCCATCAGAGGCAATTTGAACTGGAGATTTTTCAGCTTCAGAAACTGATTGTTGGTTGTGTTGATTGTCCAGAGGGTTTTTGGGAGTATTAGTATCTGATACAGCATTTGGTGAACCATCTTCAATTGAGATCTTAGTTGATTTTACAATCCTTACACAATCCAACTCCATATCCCGCTGGCTGACTGAGGGTACAGTCATATGAAGGGTATTATCCATTGGACTTGTAGGCTTTGAGTTATAATTTGATGATGCATTTTGGTCATTATAGTTTTCTCCATCAGAAACCAGTTCTTTTACATCCCTGCAGCCTTGGAGAGGAGGTAAAGAAGAGTCGTGACCACCACAAGTTAGAACTACATCTGCTCTACTTGACTTGATTCGATCATTATTTGGCCGGGACCTGTACCTTCTCTTATATGCTTTCCTAGGGAGACCAAAAGCATCAGAATCCCCAAATTCTATGACATTTTGACTCCCACCCATATGAGATGACTTCCCTAATGGTGCAATGTTACTCCTGCTAGCATGTGAAAAGTTCTGATCGCCTTCAGAAAATTCATTTTTACCATCAAATAACATGATACTATCGGCACTATTGGCCTCAGGAGGAGGTGCCCCAGGCCTACCGCTACTTTCCACAGAGTCTCCATGAGTTGATGCTAAATATGCAAAACTGCCTTTTGCTTCGCTGCAATGACAGAATAAACAATTAGAGGACCAAAAATTCATGGAACTTGAAGGGCTTGACAAACTAAAAATACAAGATAACAGCAGAGAAAATACCTAGTGACAAACTGATCGGGGTGGTGATTTTTCAACGAAGTTGACTGGACACTGACTGAAGCAACATTTCCAAGCATAAAATCCAAAGGATTTCCACCCTGCAAAAAAAAAAAACACAAAGGAGAGAGAAGAAAAGAAAAAAGAAAAGAAAAAAAAAAAGTCAAGCACCAGCAAAACTTTAACAAAAATTCAGAAAGCAAATCAAGGTTCAGCTCCATACTTTCTCAAGATATTCTAGCTCTCTTCTCTTTTCATCTCGAACATCATACTCCTGCCTGTAACCAGAAGTAATTTTCCTTGAATATGACAAGAATAAATCTTAAGAACTAGCAATAATTTGTAGGAGTCTCATATAAAGCAAGTAGTAATACCTAAGCTCTGAATGAACCTTCTCAATCTCAGATCGCAGTGGAGAAGTTTTGCTACCAATACCAACTCCTCCCATAGAATCAACCTCAGCATTGACTAAGATAACAAATACCGAACTACATCCATGCATCCCTCATTTAATAGCTACAGATGGTACACTCCATTCATTCAAGACTTAAAAACTCCTACAAGCAAAAACGGCAGAACTCACACTCTGGAATAAGAAACATGAAATGGGCATACAAATGTGCTCCCTGAATCAACTGGTAAAAGAGCAAAGGAGACTACTTATGTTATGAAGCCTATTTATGCTACAACCATTACAGAAATTCCTCATAAATGCCTAATGACTTAGAACTGCGAGATAAATACATGTCAAAAAGGAAAATGAGGATCCTTTCCATTTTTGCTTTTGTCTTGTCCAGACAGAATCAACTTCAGGTCTTTTCCAGAGAAGTGCCTCTACGCTTCAAGAAAACTTGTTGGATAATTTTTCTATTAACTGGTCAAACTCACAAAATGCACGTGATTAATTTTGGAACTTTGTCATCAAACAGCAACTTCACACAAGGAATATAACATGCACGCAACATCCCATTTTAAATACCATGTAGGAAAGCCTGGTACAAAATTGGACATATTTTTGAATTCAGCTTGGTAGAGGATAAGATCACTGAGAACATTAAATGTGTAAATTATATTTCCCAGTCTCCAGAAAATACGTTTCATGTTATCTACTATTAGGCCAACACAGAAAAATAAATTAAGATGAGATTTGGAAATAAATTTTGAAAACTCAGAATGCTTGTAATAAGACCTTTTACAGTCTCAAAATTATAAAGCCAAATTGCTGTGCATAGCACTGTTTTACTAAGGTTCAGATTGCTTAAATTTGGGGGAATGAAATCATAGTTTCCCAAAAAGATTTTGTTAAAAGTTATTCTTTTGAAAGGGAAAGAAAACAGATAATAAAATATGGTCATTCTCCTGTAATCCACCCATGCTAAATAGTTTGTCAGGTATCACCATCTAATAACACGACACTACAACTGAATTTCATCTCAGTTGACACAAAGTAATTCATAGTGAAAAGACTGCAACATTTTATGTAACGTGAACCCCAAATAATCATGTGTAATCATACAACATGATGTATGATATCCTTAAAATCAACCTCATGAAAGTACAACAAACTACAAGCATATGCATATACACATAAATATATACACGAATTCATTAAGAACACATAATCGGAGAAAGCAACATATAAGGGCATCTACAGTAACAGTTCTACTTGGAGCTAGGGGAGAGAGGATAGGATTTTCTCAAACATCAGTCATGAGGTCAACGGGATGAGAAATTCCTATAAATGGTTCTGAGAATAAAAAGAATACATGAAAAAGATAATGAAGTTGCAAAATGTTGCATCCACATGAATTGAGTTGGATTGTTTCCTACTAACTAAATCTTCATAATAAATTACTATATTTATCAATTAATCCAATAATCACACGCAATATCAATCAACTGACAACTAAAATGAGTCAAAGTTTCGTTAATTTGTTGGAAACTCTGCTAACTTTTATACCCATGCACACAGCAAAAACAATTAGGATCCTGTAAATGCAAGGAGAAAATTCGAGAATGATTTCTTTGCTCTTACTTGCAGCATTGTCTATACAATAGCTCTCAAATCCCATAGCCAACCAATTAAAAACTTCAAAAGGGAAAAAAATGCACTCAGTAAGTACAAATCAGCTTACTTAACATGCAAATCACGTGAAATTACCAGAACAAGTCAAATGCCGATCACTGCATTAAAGAAAAGTCGGAAACAACACAACTCAACACCAGCACTCGCGTCAATTTAACCAAAATGCATTAACAGAACCATGCTGTCAAACCTCACATTCATTCCCCAAATTAAAACCCTAAAATTCAATCAAAAAGCTCCATAAAAATTCTAGGGTTTGTATAAACTTGAACAAAGCACCAAATTCTAGGGTTTCCGAAGCTACAAACAACAAACGAAAGCTGAACTGTGACTATGTACGAGGAAATTACAAGCTAGGGCTAAAAATTGGGGATCATCAGAAATTATACCCTGTTCTAGGGTTTTGCTTTTGATGCACAACGTACCTCAATTCAAAGCACGAGAATATTTCTGTACACAACCGTCAAACCAATCACCCTTCTACGCATAAATATATATACTTGTTTTCGTATATGTAGATGGAGTTTCAGGTTTTGTTCGTTCTTCGTTCTCGTGGGATTTTCTCTCTCTAAAATTGTACGTAATTATTTTTCAGTCATTAAATTCGTGTAAATACTATTCGGGCGCCCGCAACTGGGCTCGAAACGCAGGCGATGATTGGAGAGGGCCTCCTGCGAAATTGGACCTTTTGGGCATTTATTTTGTATTTTTTTTTAAAATAAATTATTAATCTTTTGATTTTGATTTTTCCTATTCTAGGATCATGGTATAGTTTTAGAAGTAAAAATGTTCTATAATGATCCCCTTAAAACCTTAAAAAATATTTGACCTAGTACCGAAATTGGGTTTTCTAATTTAATATTGAATTATTAAGATTTATCGTTCTTTCGTAAATTCACCTTTTCGTTTCTATGTAAAAAAAATTCGTACCATTGATCTTACAAATTTACTTTTTTGGAACCTTTAATTTGTATGCATTTTTTGTACATTTTTCGGCATTGATTCGTTCATTGCTCTTAATTTATGTTATTCATTCACCATAATATGTGTTACAAAATGTTCAATTTCATATAGACTTACTTCGTCTTCTATGATAAAATTTCTAGAGAGCATATTAATTTTTTTCAAAAATTTTGTAAGATAACTTTGATTAATAAAAAAATATATTGAAGAGACTACCGAAAGAACTTATCCCTCAACGTGTAGGGGCTGTCCAATGAGGTGAGGGTTTTCGGGAGGTTGAAGATGAAAAGATTTTTTCTTGTTCTTTTTTTCACTTATTTTCCCTCTTTTTTTATACAAAATAAACTTAACGGACAAAATAGACATTTCTAGCCATACTAATATTGAGTTGGATGAAACCTGTTATCGAAGAAAATGATTTTTAATTTATTATCAAAGGTTGAGAATATGTGCGCCAAGAAATAAACGTTTGGAATAGAGGCGCAAAAGCATTAAAAATGTTGATGACAACCACCACAATTTACCTTATCCAAAATGGAGTAATGATAGTAACATCATAAAGTTTGAGTTAAATCTATCAATGGTTGTCCAACTTTATATTTAGTGTACTTCCTAATTTAATTTAATTTCGTCATGACCACCTAATTTTCTTATAACATTTTCACCATAATCACCCTACTTCTTTTCACAATTTTCCCTAAATTTAGAGCTTGTTTAGGAGAGATTAATTTAATTGCTACCAAACAAGCTCTAAAAGGGGTAAAATGATAACTTTATGGTACAGATTTTAATCTGAGTCAAAGTCAAACAATCAATATTAACCACACCTTTTATGGGTCTCTCAACTTTTCAACTACACATTTCAAAAATTTCTATCACAATTTACTAAAAATCTAATTTAATTCTCACCAAACACCCTCATATATATATATATGGTTCGGGTAAGAGGATCAGATTAAAAAAACACAGCTTTGAATATGAACAAAATTTTTATTGAAAATAATAGAATTTGAAATAGTACAACGATAACTTTGAAACAAGGATAAAAATATTACAAGAGTAATCAAAGACTTTCTTGAAGGTGAATATCTCGCGCTATTTCATCTGAAGAAATCCATTGTATTTATAGCTGAGGAAATGATCTTGAAGTGTCTTGAAAAGATATTTGAAAAGGCATATTTCTTTTGTCTACCACTTGACTTAAAAGTTGTCTGACACTTGACTTAAAAGTTGAAAGGGCATCTTGCTTTTACTTTCCCATCTTTTGAGAGAACTTTATTAAAGTAATAAAGTTGTTTGTCATTTGCTTTTGTATGATAGTAGTGCTGGCAAGAATAATTTGTTTGGTGGCAGACATAGCTTGAACATGAAATCTTTGGTCTTTTGAGCGCGAAATCTTTGAAGTTCATCTAAATAACTCTGACCATGTAGTCATTTAGTATTATTTTTGTTTTCTTGTTCAATTAGTTCATCAATATCAAACCCATAACAATCATCTTCATTGTCATAAGCATGATCTGATTCTTCATATGAATTTTATGATTTTTCTGATTTTGATTTCTTTGATGTAGCTTCTACTAAATTGGAAATTTTCTCAGAAATAACTGAAAGTTCTTCTAGAGTCTTACACTGGCTTAGCATAGCTAATAATTTTGATTTTTCAGTAAGGAAATCAGCAGTTTTTTCTTGTTCTTTCTTAGAAGGAAGGTCGATATTCCTTTGCTCTTGAATCTACCAATTGACTGCTTTTGGACAACAATTTGTTTCATGAAACTTTGTCCACCATTTAATTTTGAATCGTCTAGCAATCTTTTTGACATTGAATTCTCCAGGATTTTGAATAATTTGATAGTCCCAATAGAAAATCCATGAGACTTTGAAATTTGTAGCAAATTGAAACAAAACTTTTTCTTAAGGTTTTAAAAGGGTTTTTGCCTCGTTTTTGAAATGTTCGAATCCTTGAAGAGTAAAACTAAGTAAAATAGTATTTTCAAGTCCAAAATAATCGAACCATGTTTGAAACTATTTTGAAAAATTATTTGAACAAGCCTGATTAAAGGATAAACTAGGAATGTGTTACTGGTCTAAAGAAAAAGACATTAAACCATGCATCAATGTAATCAACATAATTGAAACGAGATTCAAATGAAATATCTTTAGATAAATTCATTTTCTTCTCATTCCATGGGTTGGTCCCCCAGTCTTTGTACGACCATACCCTTTGAATAGAGATTTTTGATAAATTAATATGATCTTTTCTTTGAGAATTTGGCGTGTAAGTAATAATTGCCGATCCAGTTTTGACAAGGATCAAGTCGTAATACTCACGAGGTTTTTTGATATTTTTTGGTAAAAAATGAAAATTATGGGGTAAGATATTATCAAGACATGAATATCTGTAAATCCATGAAGTTTCCATTTCACAAATTGAAAGATAAAACGGTTTAGTGAAATATAAAAAGGTTTTTTGAGAGAGATTGATTTATGGTAATTTTCCAGTACTAGTTTGAACGACATTTTTTAAGTTTGAAGGTATTTGGATTTTTTTAGCTAGATGAGTTGAAATTTTTGGAGCAAGAGTAGTTTTTTGTGAATTTTGAGAATTTGAATAAGAGGATTCATGTGATCCATATATGCAATCATCAATTGTAAGTAATGGGATTTGAGGATTTAAAATTTTTTGCTTGTTCTTTTTCTTCTTAAAAGAACTTATTCTCTCTTATTTTGTATACTCCCTCTAGTGAGGAAGTTTATACAAAATAAGAGAGAATTCAACTTCAAAAATGGTATTGTCACATGACAATTATTATCAATAAATCTTTCGAACTTTTTACAAAAGTTCTTATTGATTCCGGTGCTGATCAAAATTGTATTAGAGAATGATTAACCCCTACAAAATATTTTGAAAAAACCACTGAACGTTTATATGGTGCGAGTGGAAAAAGATTGAATATTCAATATAAGCTTTTAAAAGCTCATCTTTGTAATTCAAACATATGTTTTAAAATTATTTTTTGTCTTGTCAAAGACCTTGATCAAGAAGTTATTCTTGGTACTCCATTTAATGTTCAAATTTATTCTTTTTACAGTTGATTTAAAAGGTCTTACTACAAATATTTTAGATCAAGATATAATTTTTAAATTTTCAAATCCTCCTTATAAAGATGTAAATTCTTTAAAAGAAGTTTCAATTTCAAAAATTATTAATAATATAAAAAGAAGAAATTAAATTTCAAATGATTGAAGATTAGTTAAAACAACCTTCAATAATTCAAAAAATTTCTGATTTTCAAAAAAGAATAGAAAAAGAAATATGTTAGACTATTCCAAATGCTTTTTAGGAAAGAAAGAAACATGTTTCTCTTTCTTACAATTCTGATTTTCATGAATCAAAAATTCCTACAAAATCTTGACATATTCAAATGAACAAAGATCTATTAGATTTTTGTACCAAGGAAATCCAAGATAAAAAGCTTATTAGACCAAGCAAATTACATTGGAGTTGTTCAGCTTTTTATGTCAACAATTCTGTTGAAATTGAACGAGGAGTTCCTCGTTTAGTTATCAACTATAAACCCCTCAATTCTGCTATTCAATGGATAAGATATCCTTTACCTCAAAAGAAAGATCTTTTGAACAGATTATTCAAAGCTGTTATCTTCTCAAAATTCGATATGAAATTTGGATTTTGGCAAATTCAAATCAAAGAAGAAGATAGATATAAAACTGCTTTTAATGTTCCTTTTGGTCAATACGAGTGGAATGTTATGCCATTCAGTTTCAAAAATGTTCCTTCAGAATTTCAAAAAATTATAGATGATATTTTCAATCCATTTTCAAATTTTATTATTGTTTACATTGATGATGTTCTTATATTTTCTGGAAGTATAGAATAACATTTCAAGCATTTGCATACGTTCATACATGCTACAAAACAAAATGGTCTAGTTGTTTTAGTTAAGAAAGTTGTTTTATGTCAAACAAAAATAAGATTTTTAGGTCATACTATTCATTTAGGAATGCTTACACCAATTCAAAGAAGTCTGGATTTCACAGGTAAGTTTTCTGATGAAATATTAGACGAACGGTCATCAAAGATTTCTCGAGTGTGTCAATTATGTCGGTGACTGTAAAAACTATTAGAATCCTATGCGCTCCATTATACAAAAGATTACAAAAGAAGTCAGACCCATGGAGTCATGAGTGTACCCTGACGGTCCAATCCATCAAAAAAGCTATCAAAAGTATCCTTTGCCTTTCCATCCTTGACCTAGATGCTACTATTATTGGGGTCCTAAAATAGATTCCTTTCAATACAAGCCAAGAATAATTAGTCAGATATCACTCAGGTGTCTGGACAGGTCCTCAAAAGAATTACTCCATTATCAAAAAGGAGATTTTTGCAATCGTTCTTGTCATTTCAAAATTTCAATATGATTTGAACGATAAAAATTTTATTTTAAAAACAGATTGCAAAGTTTCAAAAGATGTTTTACAAAAAGACGTAAAAAACCTTTTTTCCAAACAAATTTTCGCTAGATGGCAAGCAATTTTATCTTGCTTTGATTTCAAAATCTTATACATACAAGGTTTATCAAACTTTCTTGTAGACTTCCTCACTAGAGAGTTTATACAAAATAAGAGAGTTCTTTTGAGAAGAAAAAGAACAAGCAGAAAAGTTAAAATTCTCAAATTCCATTACTTACAATTGATGATTACATATCTGGATCACATGAATCCTCTTATTCAAATTCTCAAAATTCACAAAAAACTACTCTTACTTCAAAAAATCCAACTCATCCTGCTCAAAAAACCCAAATACCTTCAAACTTCAAAAAAGCCGTTCAAACTGGTACTGGAAAATTACTAGAAATCAATCCCTCTAAAAAAAACCTTTTTATATTTCACTAAACCAATTTTACCTTTCAATTTGTGAAATGGATACTTCATGAATTCATAGATATTCATGCCTTGATGAATGTCTTGATGATATCTTTCTTCATAATTCCATATTTTACCAAAAAATATCAAAAAATCTCGTGAGTACTACGAGACAAATCTCTATTCAAATGGTATGGTCATACGAAGACTGGGGGACCAACCGATGGAATGAGAAGAAAAGGAATTTATCTAAAGATATTTCATTTGAATCTCGTTTCAATTATTTTGATTATATCGACGTATGGTCTAATGTCTTTCTTTAGACCAGTAATGCATTCCTGGTTTATCCTTTTTATCTAGGCTTGTTCATATAATTTTCCAAAATGGTTTCAAGTATGGTTCGATTATTTTGGACTTGAAGAGACTATTTTACCTAGTCTTACTCTTCAAGGATTCGAATATTTCAAAAAAGAGGCAAAAACCCTTTTGATGCCTCAAGAAAATGTTTTATTTCAATTTGCTACAAATCTCAAAGTCTCATGGATTTTCTGTTGGGACTATCAAATTATTCAAAATCCTGGAGAATTCAATGTCAAAAAGATTGCTAAACGATTCAAAATTAAATGGTGGACGAAGTTTCATAGAACATATTGTTCCCAAAAGCAGTCAATTCGTGGATTCAAGAGCAAAGGAATATCGGCATTCCAAGAAAAAACAGTAGATTTCCTTACTGAAAAATCAAAATTATTGGCTATGCTAAGCCAATGTAAGACTTCAGAAGAACTTTCAGTTATTTCTAAAAAAATTGCCAATTTAGCATAAGCTACATTAAAGAAATCAAAATCAAAAGATTCAAACGAAGAATCAGATCATGTTTATGACAATGAAGATGATTGTTATGGATTTGATATTGATTAACTCATTGATCAAGAAAACAAGAGAAATACTAAATGATTACATGGCCACAGTTATTTAGATGAACTTAAAAAATTTCGTACTCAAAAGGCTAAAGATTTCATGTTCAAATTGTGCCTGCCAGCAAACAAATTATTTTTGGTCAACACTATTGACATACAAAGGACAAAAAACTTTATTAAAGTTTCTCAAAAGTCGGGAAAGAAGGCAATTATTCAAGAAGTGGCAGACAAAAGCAAAAATGATTGATAAAAGCAAAAGAAAGATGCTCTTCAAATCAATTTATCAAGATTCTTCAAGACCATCTCCTCAGCTATAAATTCAAGAGACTTCTTCTGTTTGCAGCAAGTGTGATATAGCGGGAGATATTCACTTTGAAGAAAGTTTTTGATAATTCTTGTAATTTTTAAAGCTTTCTTTTTTCAATTCTCATTTGTAATTTTCAAATTTGTTTAAATCAATAAAATTTTAACCTTGTTTTTACACTGTTGTTTCCTCTACACATTATCTGGGCCTCATTTGGTGGGTGTGTGTGTGTGTGTGTGTGTATATATATATTATAAATCTTTAATCTCAATTACAATTGAAATCGATTGCCTAAATCCGTTGGAGGCATGTGTAAAAGTTTGAGGCTACGTAAATAAATAAGGACGTAATTGAAAGTTGAAACAATGGCAGAATGCTTTATTGGCCATCAATTTTTTGATCGAACTTGAGATGGTCCACAACCTACTAAATAAGAGCAAATTGAGTCCCCACCTTTTAAATTAGTATACAACCATTTTGTACAGACAAACTATTCAATTATGGATGAAAACAAGACAGAACGGGGATTAAACTATTATATTCCAACTTCTGTCATGTTTTCCCATTTTTTTGTATTTTTCTAATATTATAATTTTTATTATTTTAATACTATTTAACTTTAAAAAATAAATTAACTTAAAAAAATAAGTTGGTGTAAGGACCATGTTTCGCTCCCACCCTGTTTCACCAATAATGTAGTTTGTCATCCTTATATTCAATTTGATTAAAGTGGTATTTGAGTTTCAAATGTCTAGATTATTTGAGATAAAATCGTCATCACAGTTAATTTTAATTAAAAGTTGACAAAAAATGAGAAAAAAATGGAAAAAAATAGAGAAAAAAATACCAATTCTTGTTTTTGACACTTGGAAGTAAGATTCAGAAAAAAATCTCATTCTAATTTAGCATCGTTCAATTATAATTTATCTTCATAAGTTCGTATAAGTCTGAAATGGCAAATTCTGAATACAAATTTTAATTGTTGTTAATTCCATTCCTTTTCAGTTATTGAGAATTCATGATGCTTCATAAGTTCGTATAAGTCTGAAATGGCAAATTCTGAATACAAATTTTAATTGTTGTTAATTCCATTCCTTTTCAGTTCTTGAGAATTCATGATGTTTAAACCTAATTTCGACAATTGTCTGTCATTGTTTGATATTGTGAGGCAACAATTTCATAATCAAGAAAATGTTTAAGAGGATTTATATACCTACAAATTGTAGTTTCACAAGTGGAGATCATGTTCGGTGATCATACGGGCTTCACAGTTCTATAATTACGTGCTAAAAAATTGCAAAAGGACAAATTCTACTACCATTTGTGCTCCAACTTAAAAAAATCGTGATGAGGTTGGAAGGAAAGAAACGAAAGTCTATATTGAATTTTTGAATTAGGTTGTGAAAACTTTACGAGATGAGCACAAGTATAAAGTAATTATTGATGTTATTAAAGGTTAGGGGAGTACTAGGATATTGATCGGGTGTATGAAGAGGTTTATGTTATATTTAAGGATTACCCAATATTTGATGTCAAGTTTTCAAGGTTTTTAGTGGACTTTTTCGAGGCAAATGGTTAAAGACGATGCTAATTTCAATTTCGTTTCTAGGAGTAGGAAAGTTGAGGGTAGAGTTATCAAGATTCAAGTTAAGTTTCTCTTAAGGGAAAGGTCATGAGTTCGAATTTTAAGAACGCGATAGAAAGCCGTGAAGGAGTAAGATGGCAGATGTCCTCCCAAAGGGAACAGTAATATGATATAATGGCTTTGGCACGAGGCTCGAGTTGTTACAAAAAATGCTCATTTTTGTAACGACCTAGCCTCTATACCAAAGTCGTTAACTTACATATTGTTCACTATAGGAGAGCCCGAGCACATCTTACCTTTCACGGATTTTTGTCACGTCCCAAGATTCGAACACATGACTTTTCCTTAATAGAGACTTAAGTTAAATTTTGATATCAATTGGACATTGTAACGACTTAGTCTCTATGCCCAAGCCGTTGACTTAAGTCTCTTTTAAAAGGGAGGCCATGTGTTCAAATGTTGGGACAGAAATTCGTGAGGGGTAAGATGAGCTCAGACTCTTTGATATCTGACTGTACGTAAGTTAACGAATTGGACATAGAGGTTGAGTTGTTACAAAAAACGTACACATGTATTTTTTGTAACAACCCGATTGGTACTAGGATTCAAACTTAAGGGAAAGGTCATGGATTCAAATCTTGGGAATGCAATAGAAAATCGTGAGAAGGTAAGAAGGTAGATATCCTCCCAAAATGGACAGTATGTATAATATAACGGCTTGAGCACGAGGCTTGGGTTGTTACAGAGCACTATACAAGATAACTCGATATGAACAATTCATGTTTGAATGTAAGGATGAAATGTAGGAATTTGACATGAAGGATTATTCTTTAAAATCAACCATGAAGGCCATTGATCAAATGGTAGAAGAATTGAAAAGAAATTAGAATGAAATGATCTATATTGAAGAGTACTTTAGTGTTTTGAATTTGAACTACCTTAAAGATTTGTATCATAATGATCATGTGTCAGAGATGAGGACAAATCCAATTTATGTGAATGCCATAGCCACCATAAAGTCGCGTTTGAATAAGTACATGAAACTTAAAAAGAACGCAAATGGCTAAGATAGTATGCAAAAATTATAAAAGAAAATCATGAAAAGGTCTACAATCATACGACTTCTATCAAGAAAACAAGTGCAATGCCTCGCTTAAACAAATTGCGCTAGGTGTTGGCATGCTTTATTGGATATCGTGTATTACTCGTTTGTTGATGCTACAATTACACGTGTATTTGAGTGTAATTTTCAAAGAAAATGGCTTTACACCACACTCACTTAGGTAATGTCTATCTAAAGTGCTTGCATAGCTATTTCACCTAACTCAAATGAGTGAGAGATTTTCTTGATATGCTGGGATTGATAATAGGGCACTTTTTATTGTCACCTTGCAATTCATTTTTTCCATGAACCATAGTTCTAAACATCTCGTCATTGGATTGAGTATTCTCATATAAGAACTATGAATCATGGACATTCCTATTTGGTGGTATGTCCATTTCTGACACTCACCAACGTGTGCCTCACACTTAATGGCATGTCCAATTTTTTATGTCTTTTAGATATTAGAAACTTGGTGGGCACTTCTAGAGGTAAAATTTAATCGGCACCATCAAAGAAATAGAGGAATCTGATCCTTCTTTTGGAATATGGGAAGCTGAAAATTTTGAGGTTATGAGTTCGCTGTTTAACTCTAGGAACATGTGCTAAACAAATTGAGGACACACAATCCCCATTTTGTAAATTTTCTAACTTTATGCCGAATTCGATGTGTGTGTGGTCTCGTGCAGGCTTTTTTTTTCCTCTCTAAATCGGTGATATATAGTTAACCTAAATTTATCTTATTACAACAAATATTCTCACCTTTGATGTTAAAGATTTCACCAGTAGAAATCAAAGCTGAAAATGTATTACTTATTGAATAATAAATGTTTAATTTTTAGAATTTAAATTAACTTGCTCCCTATGTGTTCGTGTCCTACCTTTTTGAAAACTGTTCTCCTTAATTTTGAGGTCATCATGATACTAGCTTCAATTTCATCCCCTAGATCTCGACGTCTCACAATCTATAGCCTCTATGAATATTTTCAAGATAAAATCTCAAATTAGGAATGCTAACCTAAGGATCATACAACCATTTAATAATTTTGTTATAACAGGAATGCCTTGAGAATTGAAGTATCATGGTTAAAATTGGATTAGCACAAGATTGACATTTCACATGATTGCATCTTTGTTCTTGTGATAAGAGAATTGGAAGCCTATGTCATCATTGTAACTTCAATACATGACAGGAATGTCATTTTCTAAAACTATAACATCATTGTTATCACTCACAATAGGAGTGTCTATCTAATCTGAAAATATCTTCTTTTTTAACGACCATGAGCCATTTAAGTTCTTTTTAATTTCTACATCCTTTTGTGCCTTCTAAGAATTGTTGTTTCATATATATTTCCAATTTTCATGAGATAAATGTTAAGGGGACATAGTCTTCTACCTCTTACGATAATCAAGAATTGAATTTAGATATAACACACATATACTTATGTTTTGTGTTTAGGCATACTTTTATTTTCTTAGGGTCTAACAATGCTTCATTTAGCCTATGGCCTTAGCAAATCACCAATTGCCATCTATACTTCTCACTTATGAGCTTTTTGGATCTTATTAAATTTGGTTGATTCTTTTTGAAATTGTGGGAGAAAATTATAATTATATAACAAAATATGAATGTGTAGTTGAAAACAAATACGTAAAATTGTAACAAGTGTATATCATCCAGGGTAGTGTTTCATGGAAATGAAAACATGTGAAACTTAACGAACATTTTCATTCCAAGACAGAGATAGAATTTGTGTTGGGCCTTAGGATGAATCCTGAGGCAATGTAGTCCCGTTCTTTGTAGGCTATAGTATCTCTTACTCTTTATGGAGATTTAAGCCTGCTAAAGTTCAGTAAATTCAAGGAATTGGTGCAGCAAAATCTCATGATTTGTCTACTCTTATGATACTATGGCTTAACTAAAACATTCAGTAGATCAAATATATCTGCACTATTGGTTGAGAGATATAATGTTGCATATATGTTAAAAATTTATTTGTATCCCACCATATTATATTTCTTGTAATCTTAACAATCATTTTGTACTAACGTAATTTCATAATGCTCCTAAAATCATACAACTTATCTTTATCCAACCAAGATCTCCCGTGAATTAATATGACTCTACATATCCAACTATTTTGGGTTCCTATTGAGTGATTGACTCTATTTATGAAGATATTTTTGTCAAGCTAAGTCTTCATGGAAGTTCATTTTGCAGTACACATATGCGTACAGATAGGAATGATTTCATTAAATATCGTTAGCCTCTGCTTTTGTTTCATTTCCTCTTCTGTTGTATATGTGCGAATTTAAATTGTTAAAAAAATGAAAAATACAGTGTTATTTGCATATCAGTTATTCCGTCCCTTCTTGGTTGCTTTTTTCGGGTTTAGATTCTTTTTCAGAGTAGAATTTCAACGGCATGTTTGGTACAAGTACAAAACAGGATTGAAGAGTAGAATGGACATGCTTTATTTTCTTTTTCTTTTTTAATATTTTCTTGTGTTGTCCAATCCACCACTCCAAACGTGGCATAACTATTCACCAGTAATTTAAAATTGTAAATCATTTTAACTGTAATACCTCTCTAGTATAACCATGTGGTGACATTGTACTTCTAGGGTGTTGCATGCCAAAGAATTCCATTTTATGGGAAAATAATCGTTGGCATCATATGCTTACACACACACACACACACACAAAAAAAATAACCTTCTCCAATTTTCTTCAAAGGACTTTTTCAGTAGTCGAAGTGAAAAAGAACCGCCTCTAAAATTGTTTGTTTGAAAGGCCTAATGTGGGCACCAAATGTCTAATGTAACCTCAATGAAAAGGACCATTTTCTTTGCCGTTACCTCTTAGTTAATATATATATATATATATGTGTGTGTGTGTGTGTGTGTGTGTGTGTATATATATATTTTTTTTTTGGCTAACTCTGAATCACTTATTTCTTCAGATTCAACGAAAACTGCAGTTGCAAATTGAAGAACAAGGAAAACACCTTCAGATTATGTTTGAACAGCAGATGAAGATGGAGAAGGAAAAGGAAAAGGAAAAGGAAAGGCTGAAATCCCTGGCGCCTTCCCTTGATAAAGAGAAACCCGAACCCTCGGTAGTGAATGCTGTTTCAACTGATGCCTTCATTTCAGCGGCCGAACATCCAAATGACAAGCAAGAATCGCCTGAAAGGAATAATGAACTGAGTCGACCAACAAAACGAGCCAAATCTGATGAAACAGAAGCATCATCTTGATTGACTGTTGGATTGATTGCGACTTTCTTCTGGTTGAACAGCTGGGTTAGCATGGATGGATGGGACTCTTGATTTGAATAATATGTAGATTTGCTTAAAACAACAAGAAGCTGAATCTATTTCTCTTGTATTTTGTAAAATAGTCAAGTAGTTTGATTCATTCAGTTTGCATTAAAATGGTATTTCTTATGGAATGTAGGTGTATTAATGGTATCAACAATTAGAATTATTACTGTTGCTGGCCTAGTTTTAATTGAAAATTGAAGTACAATGTTGTCAATAGGGTCGTTTACTCTATTTTTGTTCCAATTCGTCAAGAGAACCATCGTCAAAATAAAGCCAAAAAAGGGCCAAGTAGGGATGTGGTGAGTGAGTGATTCAATTTTGATAGGAAAAATATAATAGAGTTTCAATGCTTGGGAATATGTAGACATTTCTTGAACGTAAAATTATTCAATGATACGGGAAATTTTGACTTAAATTTATATTTATTAATTAAGAAAATGTGCTGCGGTTATTCACGTTTGAAGATTAATACATCTTGTAATGGAAATTGGGTTCTGTATTTTTTTTTTTTTTGGGAGATGTGGTTTTATGTTCATTTATTTGAATGCTGCTGCTTCTTGATTATATTAAGACATATATACGCGCTAATTATCAAAGAGATGAATTTACTTTTTTTGTATATCGATTTTCTGCTGACAACAATTCTTATCTTAGCGAGCATGATTCAATTTTGGCGGTTTGTGAAAATTTTCAAAACAAACCACTTGAAACGATTTGAAATTTTTTCAAACCAAACCATTTTTTTCAATTTGGTTCGATTAAAACCGAGGTTTAGCAAATAATATATATCCAACAAGTTCAATTATAAATATTAGTATAAAGTTTTACTTTAATACATATATAGTGTTGACGTTAAAAATGACGACGTCAATTTTAATCAAAAGATGATTTGACCATACAACTTGACCGTCCAAAGTCCCACCAGTGCAGTGGGGAAAATTAGTGCAGGTAGGGCACTTCGACAGGACAGAACTGTGACAAAGGCAGAAAAACGTGGGAAGGTTGTAGGCACTGAAACGAACTCGAAAACCACCGTTTTGAAAGGTCAAAATCCGTGGGACTACGGCCAATGATTTTGTAAGCAAGTAGGTGCAACTTGCATAAAGCAAGAAAGCAACAAGCAACTAGGCTTGGCAAAACGGCTCAGAAGCCCGAGCCGCTCCCAGCTCGGCTTGGAAAAAGCTCGAGTCGAGCTGCTCGCGGCCCGTGAGCACCGAGCTGAGGCTCGGGTCGAGCCTCGTTTTTGGGAACCGGCT
>CAIGRB010061816.1:48559-66044 GCA_903798255.1 Fraxinus quadrangulata
CAGTGGTACAAATCTTGAAATTCCATCTGAATTAGCAAGGTATTTGTGCGTGGACGTTCGTAGTTTGTTACAAGAAATATAATTAGAGGAATTTAACATTTTATCATGGTGGAGGTGTAATGAAAGGCAATATCCAATTATATCGAAAATTCCTCGCGATCTACTAACACCTCCGGTATCTACGGTAGCATTCGAGGCTGCATTTAATTTAGGTGGTCGATGTTTATCAGACGAACGATCACGATTAAAAGAAAATATATTAGAGGCTTTAATATGCTTGAAAGACTGAGAATGTACATAATTACGTTTTTAAGAATAAGTTGACAGCATATTAACTGAAGAGTTGCAGCAAATCCAAATATCAATATAATTCAGTAATTGTAAGTTTTTACAATGATTAAATTTAAAAAATGCGTAATTAAAAATAATTTAAAAGTTGTACACGAAATATTTTATTCGTGTACAATTTAAACTCCGCCTACGATAATTATAGCTGGTCTCAAGCTCGGAAAAAGGAGGAAGGTTTTAATTTTGCTTGTGGAGTTATAACACGTATAAATGCTACAAAAAAAAAAAACGAAAGGGGCCAGCTCGGCCCGTTTCTTTTTTTTGGAGCCGAGCTTTAGCTCGGCTTGGGCCAAAAAATGCTCGACCCATTTTTGCCAGATCATACATTTTCGGCTCGCGAACCGGTCCGGCCCGACTCGCTACCACACCTATAAGCAACTTGCATGCAACTTTAATAGAGTAACTTGCAAATTGCATAAAGTGACTTGCAACTTTCAAACAATTATGACCATTGGATCCATTTAATATTGGTCTTGATTTCAATTTGTCTTGCAAAATTTCGCGAATAAATAGATGCATAGTACATTGTAAATGCCAATGACTGAAGTGAGTTTGAAGTTTCGTAGTTTACTAACTAAGTTTGACCTTACGTGCGGAATTATACAATTAGCAAGTAACAAGTCACTTTTAATTGTTTTTAAATGGTTAAACAAATAATCCAATTATCCTAAGTTGAATTGCTGCAGTTTGTAATAAGAAAGCAATAAATAACGACAATATTGATGACAGAGAAACCCAACTGGTTAAAAACTCTATGACCAAATCAGTTACCTCCACTATATACAATATAGATTTACAGTAAGATGCTGCCTAGCCAACTCCACTAGACTTTCCGATCTAATTCTTGTAAACTCCAAGATCAGTTAAACCCACTAGCTCCCGATCTTCTACAATTGTCTCTTCCAAGTGGAATTTCAAGAACTCCCCATTCTTGTGCTTTTCTTACGCTTGTAGTCCAACATCTCTCAACCTCCAGCAGCTTCTGAAATTCAAATGAGAAAGTACATTCCTAAGAATGTTTAGGAAGTAGGTGTTTTGAATTCTTCAATTTGATGTTTTCCCAAAATGTGGTTGAATAATCTCAAGAATAACAAGAATAAATCACAAAGGAAGAATGCGTTCTTCGATCTCTAAAGAATGATATGAAGCAAGAGAATAATAATCAACCATCCAATAATTCGTGCACAGACTTGGGTATTTATATGAGAGGGTAATTAGGTTGAATGGACCGAAAAAAAATACTTCAAAATAGCAATTAAGGTTTTTCGGATCGACCTGTCGCTCGAGCGAAGAGCTAGCGACAGGTGAGCGACGGCCTCTCGCTGGAGTGAGAGCCAGGCGATAGGCGAGCGACGACGATTCTGTTTTTGTCGCTCGAGCAGGGTCCAGGCGATCGGCTAGCAAAAATATGGCACCATTTTTCTCCTCTTTTTATGCTCTAACCCTAGATTTCATAACCCAACGTCTACAAATTACACCCTAGATCCTTGAATTTTACAACTCGTTACAAATTAATCATTTTATCCTCAGCAACACTAAAAACCTAACAGAGTTAAATCTTGAGAGATTGTAAGGAAGATTTCCTTTTATTAATATAAGGAGATTGTCCCAAACTTATTTGCTTGTTCATTTTATACACTACTCAAAAGTGTTGTAAATTAGTCTCAAAGGTCAAAATCTCCATGGGTGTTCAAATGTTGACTTCATGTATTCTCGTGGAAACAAGATTTGTGAAACGTTAATGTATCACGATTTTAGTTTATGGGTTGAAACAAAAATAAGTCCTGGCAGGTGGTATCAGATCCTCGTTCGAAGGTTGTAAATGGCAGATTCCCAAAATACTGTCAACATTGAGATTAAGAAGAGAGGATGTGGTATTGTCCCTATTGAAGGAAGGAAATTGCGAGGCAAAAGTAAAAGCTAGGAAGCTTCTGCCATGCAAGGAAAACTCAACGAGGCCGTCGTCCATTTGGGTGATCGGGTCAAATCTCTTAAGCATTCTTTCAAGACGTTGGAGGGCTATGCCATTAGTTAGAAACTCTCCAAGGCAATGTCCAAGGGATGATGAACATACAAATATCATTAAATGACGATATTCAGGTAGGGATGGCAAAATGGCTCGCAGGCTCAAGCTTTCCCTGGCTCGTGGCTCGGAACCACCGAGTCGAAGATCGGGCTGAGCCCCATTTTAGGGCAAAGGCTCGAGCCCGAGCCATCTGTGTGGCTCATCGACCTGGATGAGTCGAGCTTGTAAAAAAATTTAAAAAATTTAGAAGTAGCTGCCTGCATGTTGCAGGCAACTACTACCAGCAACGCAGGCAGTTGTCGACGAAAAAAATCGAGTCGCCTAGCCCGCTAAAGCTCCAGTTGAAAGCTCAGGTTGAGCCTCAATTTTTTGTCCGAGCTTTGGCTCGAGCTTTGAGTTTCGACTCGACTCATTGACACAGCTATATTTTGGCCAAAGGATGATGTCGAGACGATTTTAGCCACCTCCAGGCTAGATTCTTAGACTTTGTTTTGTGTCATGCAAGGATAGGTAAACCAGTTTGCCGTTATCATTGAGAAAATGAACATGGACCTTGAACAATACAAGCAATCTACTACTAGTATGAGTGGAGATACTGCTGTGACTGTTGCTACCATTAAGAATAGAGTACTCGAAGCTTAAAATTTTTGATGGCAAGCGTGATGCTAAAGATGTGGAAACTTCATATGGCAAATGAAAGTATACTTCGAGGGCATGAGTTTCCTCGATGAGGCAATGAAAGTAAGAGCTACTACCATGTATCTTTTCGACATTACTTTTCTTTACTGACATCGAAAGCATGCTGAAATTGAGAAGGGTCCTACAAAGTTGAAACATATGATGAATTTAAAAAGGAGCTAAAGAGGCAGTTTTACCCCAAAAATATCGTGTATGAAGCCAGTAAAAGATTGCGAGAGATGAAACATAAGGGGACAATCCATGACTCTTTATGCTTCAAATCCCTAGGCATACCGAAGGACATAATCTTGTTTTACTTCTTGGAAGGTTGTGCTAATTGGGTACGATAAGAGTTGCAACACCACGGAGTTAAAATCGTAGATGAGGCCATTGTGCTGCTAAATCATTGACATAATTTTAAAAAAAGTACAGAGATGCAAAAAATAATTAAACTCGACAAAGGAAAATTTGGCGAAGGCGGGAAAGACGTAAGGAAGGATAAGGAGCAGTGTAAGCTGAATTGGAGACCCAATCCTAAAGTTGATTATAGATCCGATGGTAGCAAACAAACTTCTTGGCGAAAAGATTACGACGATAAGAAGAAAGAAGATTTTGTTCCTCGTGCCTGCTTAATTTGGGCTACATCTCATGCGGGATTATGCCAAACTCGGGTCATTGGCTTCCATCTCGAAGACCCAAAATGAAGCTTCGAATAGCCAAGGCCTAGGGACAAGACAAAGTGGTTCGTTGCAACTTCTCAACACATTTAATGCTAAAATCGTTTCGGGTTCAAACCAAGGAAAAAGGCTGATGTACATGTAGGCCCAAATTAATGGATAGTAGAAATGGGAACTTGTTGATATCAGTGCCACACATAATTTCATCATGAAAGATGAAGCAAGAAGGCTGGGACTAAACATTCACCGTGGAGGTAGAGTAGTTAAAACAGTGGACGCTGTTGTAAAATCGCTAGTGTTGAAAATTTACTTAACATGCAAGCGAAAAATAAATTATTTTTCAATTCCTACCACAGATCTGTTTTGTGTTTAGATATAAAATGTTCTTAGAATACTATCTTTGATGAATTTCTACAAATTTCTTTTGCTAATTCTCGAATACGAACAACAATCAACAGATGTCCAATTGTTCAACCTCCAATGAAAATCCTCACAGGGAATAAGAACGAGAGAAGTAGGATTTTTTTTCTCTTTTTTTGTGTTAGCAATGATAATAATAATGTTCTGTTCTATTTTTCTAAAACCCTAATGGCTTATTAATATAAATTCAAGTGGATTGGCCCGTTTCTTAAACTTAACATGGTCAAATATTTAATTAATCCAATTAATTAAATTTGGTACATGAATTAATTAATTCGAGCATATTAACAAGCAACTCAATTAATTAATTGTACAACACTTATTAATTAATTAATTGAAATCTCATTCTTTTGGTTCTTCTTCTGTGTATGACCCATCAGGTTCCCGATCATGATGCTTAATTACGTGAATTATTATTTTGATCTAATCAAAATTTATAAATTAAAATGTCCATTTTTAATCATCAATTCACATCTGTCGTCGTCCCAAATTGACATCTAACAATGTGTCAAGGCAATACAAGTTACGAAAAATGTCAAGTGGTATGACAAAATCAATTGTTTGTTTATCGTGAAACTATAATCTCTTCGTCAATATGATCCGATCAATTACTAGATATGGATATGTGTCAATCTCAATTATCAATCATATCTTTCATCCCACTATTAAGTCAATATAAGTTGAAAACACTTTTTCAACTTATGAATACACATTGGCCAAGGATTTCGTTATTAACTTAATTGAATAAAATGTAGATCAGAATATCTTACTATGTAAAAATAGCGAATCATCTATTGATCATTCACAACATTTACATGATTTTTGACATACTCAGACGATGATATATTAGCGACTCTTGACAGAACAACATTTAACATCACCAAGTATGACTGTCATCATATAATGCACTATGATGACCTCAACTCAAATGACCAATTCTACTACCAAACGTTAGAGATTAACCACTGACATTCAGATAGTTATCCATATGGAATCTCCCCAACGGGTCTCCAATGTTTTGTTCTATAACAAAACATTCACATGTTCATTTAAGTGTCACCACACTTTAACTTGTGAGATTAGCTACTTATTTTGCAAGTAATAAATGCCACACATGATGGTCTATCCCTAATAATAATAATAATATATGTATCTCGTTATTACTTATGACCACGGATGATTTAAGATTCAGTCATTTGTAATTTGTTCTCACAATCATAACTTCTTGAGATTAATGGATTACAAATACTTGAATCTATGGATTCTATTATTTAATTTATTAGAATATAAATTCAATTAAATAATAAATATTGCCATAAATATGCATCGATTATATATATATTTAAAGTGTTTATATCCCAAATTGATTGGACGTAGGGCATAACACTTAAATAATAGATATTGTCATAAATATGCATCAATTATATATTAAAAGTGTTAATATCCGAAGTTTATTGGACTTAAGGCATAACACTTACAGTTATGTGGCATAGTTCATGGGACAGAACTAAGGCAGGGTTCGTGGCATGGACCCATTGGGATTGGACTTCCTATGGAATGTAAATGCAATTATCATGCCTTCGTTTGGTTTAGTTTGCATTTTGGAAAAAGAATCCTTCTTCATGCTTCCTACAGTTACTATAGGGATGGAAACAAGGCAGCTTTCGATGATGTAGTTAGCTAATGGCTAGAAAATGGAGAACCAACTTTCATGGCTTAGTTTTCGTTGAGTTAGAAGTCACTGTTGATGATGCAAATTTATCGACTAAAATTAGAAAAGTCATTGAGGAAAATAAATACGTGATGTCGTTGAAATTGTCGAGGAAACTACTGCCTAAGAGATAAGATGATCATCGCATCAAGTTGGAAGTTAGTGCTAAACCTCCGACCATGGCTCTTTATTGCATGGCAGCTTCGGAGTTGAAAGAACTTTGGAAATAGTTGACAGATCACAACTTTTGTTGTTTTCTAAAGAAATGATGTATAAGGCTTCTACTATTGAATTAACGATTGTTTCCTGTTTGGAACATTTTCAACATACCGCTTAAAAGTAAACCAATATCTTGATTAAAATATGCTATAATTCTAGTCTGACTAATAGTTAGTATCAGTATATCCATGAACTCTCAGTTCATATTCTTCATATAAGGATGAGTTAAACAATCTTCTACATATATTTCTGTAGATCAAGTTTCTTCTCTCATATCTATCACTGAAAAAATTATTTGACAATCATAATTTCAACAATTGAAACATAGAGCTGTCGTTTCCTATTAATAATATGTCATCTATATATATTATTAGAAATGCGACAATACTCCCGCTATCTTCTTATAAACACTCAGTTTGTCTTCAATTTTAATTAAACAGTTTTACTTTTTCATCAAATCAACGATTTCAGTTCCAAGAGGCTTATTTCAATCCATATATGAATTTATCAAGCTTGCGTATCTTGTTGGCTTCTTTGGATCAAAAACCTTCGGGTTGTGGCATGTACACTTCCTCTTGTAAGTTCCAGTTAAATAATATAGTTTTGATTTCCATTTGTCATAACTCATAGTTATGGTATGTAGCTATTACAAGCCAAAAGTTTCATCAAAGTCAACAACTTGCCTTTGTTTATAACCTTTTGTTACTAGCTTTGATTTGTATGTATGGATGTTTCCATCCACTTCGACCTTTTTTCTTATAAATCCATTTACAACCTATGGATTTTATTCCATTAGGCTAGTCAATCAAGGTCTAAACTTTGTCCACATACATAAAGTTCGTCTCAGATCCTATGGCATCTTGTTATCTCTTTAAGTCAACACTTGACTTTGTTTCTGCGTAATTAGTAGGTTTATCATCATCGATTAGTAATACCTAATTAGTAATCATGGATTCGTACCTTCTAGGAGGTCGTATGATCCTATAAGATTTACACGGAGCTGACGTGTTCTTAGAAGTCTCTACGTCTTTGTCAAGAGTATGTCCATCAGTAGGATTAGACTCAGTTTCATCTCTTGGTTCACTATATCTATGGACTTTTGAACTTCTTCAAGTTCTAATTTGGTCCCATTACCCTCTCTTAGAATGAACTATTTATCTAGGAATATAACATGTCTTGAGATGAACACCTTCCTCTCAATGAGATTATAGAATTGTTATTCAATTGTCTCTTTTGAATATCCCACAAATATACATTTATCGAATTTAGTCTCAAATTTATTCGATTCAGTGCGCTTTACATAAGCATCACAGCCCCAAACTTTCATATGAGATAAGTTGGGTCTTCTTCCTTTCCATAACTCGTATGGAGTATTGTCAACCGATTTAGATAGGACAAGATTTAGTGTGTAGCACGTGGCAATCAGTGCATGAACTCAAAACAATTTTGGAATATTTGCATGGCTTGTTATAAATTGTACTATATCTAATAGTGTATGATTCCTCCTTTCAGATGCATCATTATGTTGCAGTGTATATGGAGCAATCCACTACGAGAAAATTTCATTCTCTTTTAGATAATCTAAAATTCTCTCTCTTAAATATTCTCTATATCGATTAGATTTTAGTGTAAGAATACATTTATATATATATTTCTCTATTTCTAGCATGAGTCCCTTGAACATTTCAAGATTTTCATGCTTTAATTTCATCAAATATACATGACCATTTTTAAAATAGACATCAGTAAATGTTATGAGATAAGAGAAACTTTATCTAACATTAATTGATATGGGTCCACATACGTCACTATGTATTATATCCAGTAATTGTGCAGATCTTTCACTTTTTCAAGTAAAATGAAATTTGGTCATTGTGCCTAACATGCATGTTTGTCAAATGATTCAAAATCACTTGAACCAAATATACATAATACATCTCCATGTAATTTTATGTGACCAAATATACACCTAGAGTATTCTTATTTATGTGACCAAATTTGCAATGTCAGATATAGGTATTATTCATATTATCATTTTATGCCTTTCAATTTCTATATTTATTATAGAATACTCAATATTTAGAATATAAATGTCATTTTGTAATTTACCATAATCATTAAGATCTTATCAAGATAAAAATGTACAACAATTGTCCTTAACATTAAAATAATTCATGTCCAAATATAAAATTTATTTAATGCTCCGGTAATGGTAGGTACAACATAATATTTTTCTAATTCTAATACTAAGCCTAAAGACAATGGCAAAAAGTATGTTCCTATAGACAATACAGCAACCTTTGCTCATTTTCAACGTGCAAGTGGTCAACTTCTCCATTTTGTAGTGGTCTACTTCTATTTAGTTTCTACATATTTATAAATATGAGATCCATATCTGGCATCTAATACTCAAGAAACTAATGAAGTAGATATAAGTATCGCAATTTCTTTTCCAATTATCTATCATTCCGAAATGATAATAATAGTCATTAGATTCGGTATGCGTCGCTGCCGGAGATTGAGTTTTAGTTTGATTTTATTTACCCTAAAACTAATTCGGACTTCTACATGTATTCTTGTATTATTATTTTCGTTCCATTTTATTTTTTTTCTATCTTTTTGGGGATATATAAGAGAACAAAAATAGCAGGATAAAAGATAACTGTGGTTAATTTCAAAAAAATGCTTGTATGTGACTTTATCATGAAGTAACAACAATTGATAGCTCAAGAAATTGATGAAGGAGATATTCTTGTGAGAGATTTCATTATAGGACAACGACTATGAAATATAAAAGTAGAATGTGAATTTGATGAAACTGTCCTAGGTGGCTTACCCGTTGCATTATTTCTCTCACCACAATTTGATATGAGTGATTTGCCTATGGGATTATTTCTTCCACCGATTATTAATGAATATCAATTGAGGGAATCAAATCCATCAGAATTCCAACAAATACAACAAGAGGAAGAGACTTTCCATGGAGATGTCATTGTTTCTTTGCCAAAAGTTTTGGATACAAACGTTGAACTCGAGAAAGATTCAATTAAAAAAGAAAAGTATAAGAAGATCAAAAAATAAATTACAATGGTCGAAAAAGAATCAGTAGCTTTCAAAGAAAAGGAAATTAGCAGGCAAGCCCTCGACATTCTCGTTAGCTCAAAAATGGAGTTTGTGATTAAACATGAGGAGATTGAGGTGTACATTGTTAAGTTCAAAACGGATGATGAGAAGAAGTCATATTACTTGGAGAATGACGAGATTAAAATTTGGAAGAAATTTGTAATATGGAACAAAGTCAAATTAAGCAAGCTATGCAAGACCTCCAAAGTCATATTCAAAGTGTCATGATACATTTGTGCAAAAGTCGAGCTACATACTATAAACAAGCACTTGTTGGGAGGCAACCCAGTACTTCTATCCCTTTAATTTATTCTGTTTTTTAGATATAGAATAATTTAAGGTAATTTAGATTAGTTTTTTTATTATTCAATTTTAGGGACTCTTAGATTAGTTTTTTTATTATTCAATTTTAGGGACTCATCATCCATACCCCTTTCCCCTTAGATCTTGAATATGTAAGTGGTTTATTAGATGTTAGATCTAAGTAACATTTGTTCCAATTATTTGATTTTAATATTTTATTTGATTGTATTGCGCATGAACATAATGTCTCAGAACACTTAAACCAATCAAGACCAAGGAGCTAACGAGAGTAATATGAAGCTAACCATTGGATTACAAATCATATCAGATGAGTCTTTTTCCTTCTTGTTCTTCCCCACCCCCTTTATATGCGAATTTATGATTTAAGACATTAAGGACAGTGTCTAATTGAAGTTTGGGGGCGAAAAATATCAGTTTTTATTTTTATTATTTTTATTGTAAATTTTTTATTATTTTCTATTGTAATTTTTTATTATTTTTGTTGTGAGGTTCGATAGAGGATAAAGATATACATCTATGTTTTGCATGGTTGATAAAGATGTTCTAGTTCGTTAATACATTTATCATGTTCGTATTTTCCATCGAAAGATAGGAAGGTTGTATGAGAGGAATAGATTTAATTGCTATCGAGAGAAATATTTAATTAAAATAGGAACATTAACCAACAAACATGATTTCGAATCATTATTCTAAGTTATTGAATTGAAAACGGATTAACAAGAGAGGATTCTACATCTTAGCAATACATCTCACGAATTTGATAAGCTTTTACTTAGTTTTTGAATTAGTTGTTAAATTAGATATTAATTAGTTAAAATTAAATATTGCTATTCGATTAATGGTATTAGTAGCTTTAATTTGATCAATACATAGTTCTCGTGGGTTCGACACTCTACCTATCATTATATTACGTGTTCATGATCTCAGTCACTTGTGAGAAATCAAACGACTAGTTTAATTAATTAATTGAGATGAATAATTGTCTAATTGCGTATTAACTTTAGTTTGATCTTTTTAACTGGGATGTGCTTAGTTTTTAACTAGATTGGACAAAATTTAAATTAATTTACCACGGTTTGAAATGGTTCAAAAAGATTGAAACCTAAATCAAACCATTTTGAAGTGGTATAGTTCGACTGCAAACCATCTTTGACGGATCCACACGAACCCAAACCATTGGTTTCAAAAAAGGCGATTTCAATTCGATTTAATGGTTTAACGATTTCATTGATAAGCCCTAGCTGACTTTGTTTTTTTTTTTTTTGGGTCAATTGAGATTAGTTAGAAATAGTCTAATAGAGATATAAATTTCATTGTATTTTTTTGCTCGTTATATTTTGAAATTAAATATTATATTATCTTTTGATATAATCTTCACATTCATTTGATCTTACATTTGTTCATGGTACAACTAAAGGTTATAAAATCAAATGCTTAACTTGTTAAGAATAGAAAGTTTCGATTTATAATTCGATCTAAGTTTTATTGTCTGCGAATAATAAATAAAGTCGAACACTTTATTTTGATAAAATTTTCTCATTTTTATTATAGTTCATCTTTGACTTTGGAAATAAGATTGAGCATATATTTTGAAATGTAATGGATTGGGCCACGTGAAATTTGATTTGTGAAATTTATCACATGAATTTAATTCCACTTTACTGTTGTATTATGGCCTTAATTCTAAGCGGGTAATTGCTTTCGAATATTAATTTGAAGTTCTTTGAGGTATCAATAAGAGAAATCAAACCATTGATCAATATCTCAGTGCTCTGAAAATTAACGTGAAATAACGAGCAACACATGTTCAAGGAATCTTTAACATATTTAATAAGAACGGTCATGATAACAGTTATATCTTAGGTTAGTAATTCAACTTGATTGTCGAATTAATATTGTGAAATTATCACATGAGACTATCATCATTTACATATATTTGAAAAGGGCATTTTTGTTAATTTATATTTTAAATATTCAACACGATCAACGTGATAATTGGTAAGAACAATAAGTTAGGATATAATTATTATTTATATAGCGCCAATAATTTCTATTAGACTGAGAGTACAATATCATTTTTTAATGGAATAAAAAAAAGATTAATAAATTATCTCAACCGATCAAGAGTTGACCCGATCAAGATTAATTTATTGAATTTTAGTTTAATTGGGTCTGATTAGATCCTTTGGTGACTTCAAAATAAGAAATGAAATAAATTATAGGAACTACAATTTATTATTGACTGTAGTGAAATCAGTTGACCCTTGTTTAATCTCCATTATTTTAAAAATACATTTTTCTCTCTTATTTTTAACCACTCCGTTCAATAAAATAATATTATATACAAATTCAAAATTTTATTTATTTTTTGACCACACATTCTCTATTAAAATATTATTTCAAAATGCACGTTCATCATACAAATGGGCTCAAACATCCAGGTCCAATAAAAATAGTACAAACTAATGGAAAATTGTTTTAGGAGCACTTACAAAAATACCCTTAAAATTATGGATGTTTTGAAAAATCATATGAAATGTTTTTAGGAAGTAAAAAATACTGTGTAAAATGAAAAAGTGACACAATGTCAGATGTTTTGAAAAATCATATAAAACGTTTTTAAGAAGTAAAAAATACTGTATAAAATGAAAAAGTCACACAATGTTAGATGTTTTGAAAAATCATATAAAACGTTTTTAGGAAGTAAAAAATACTGTGTAATATGAAAAAGTGACACAATGTCAGATGTTTTGAAAAATCATATAAAACGTTTTTAAGAAGTAAAAAATACTGTGTAAAATGAAAAAGTGACACAATGTCACTTTTTTTTTATAAAAATTGTCAATTTTTTACTTTTTAAAAAGAAGTGACACAAATTCAAAAAAAGTGACAAAACTAAAAAAAAGTGACACGCGCACTCTAAAAAAGTGATATAAACTCAAAAAGTGACAAAAACTAAAAAAAGTGACAAATACCAAAATAGCACAATCCATTTGTGTAGTACCAGTAATCATTTTCTTAAAATAATCAGCACGTCCAGACCAATCCACATGCTGGTTAACCAAAAAAAGTGATACAATGTCATTTTTATTAAAAACTGACGTTTGTCACTAAAAAAAGCGATAAAAATCAAGAATGTGATTAACAAATACTAAAAAAAAGTGATAAACATTAAGAAAAGTGACATATCACTTTAATTAAAAATGATGTTTGTTACTAAAAAGATGATAGAAATTTCAAGAAGGTGACTGAAAACAAAAAGTGACAAACACTAATAAAAAGTGGCAAAAATTAAAAAAAGTGATAGAATTTCTTTTAAAGAAGTTAAGAATTTAAAAAAGTGACATAAATTAAAAAGAGTTACACAGATTCAAAAAAGGGACAAAAAAATAAAAAAAGTAACAAACACTAAAAAAAATGACAAAATTCAAAAAAAAAGTGACACAAACCCAAAAAAATTAACAAACACAACTAGTAATCTCTTAACATAATCAATATGTCCAGTAAAAAAGTATTCAAAAAGTAGCACAGCAGGGTTCAAGTGCAGCGGCTACAGCTGCACCAACTTCCAACCGAACCAATTAGCCACCTCAAGTCCATCCCATCCACCAACATTTCCATCTCCACGGCCAGCAGTTCCACCGGCTGTACCTCCATACCAGTGGTTTCACCGCCAGCACTTCCACCGATTATACCTCCACCGCAAGCATTCCCTACACCTGTCCAGCAGCCACACCAACAACCAGCCCCAGCAATAGTGAGAAGGAACACAGACAATATTTCAACAATTCCAAGCTAGTATAATCATATCTAAATACCAATAACAATTTAATTCCACACATATTCAGATCACTAAAACAGTTACATTAAAAACAAAGAAATACCTCCACTACTATTCCATAAAATTTACCGAAATAAACTTATTTGCCCCGCCCCGTCCCAACCAATCGACGGTTCAATATCCAATTCTCATGCTCAAGGGGTAGACTTCAGTCCCTATATTCTAAAAGAAACAAAAATATATATGTTTTGATGCAAGATCACATTTTTAAGCCCAGTCAACACAACAATTAATTTCAGAAAAGAAAATCAAATAAAAACAGAATTATCAAAGCAATACATATACAATCAGCATATTCCAATACACAGGAAACATCATCGAATTAATGGAGGTGTCTTAGACATCCAAGGAAGGATTGAAGCAGCATAAACTCTCAAGCCCGGCGAAGGCGAAAGTTCTTAGGGCCACTGCGAATGTTTTTGAGAAACAACCCTTAAAATTAGTCATCATAGACACCATGTTAATTATATCCACAAAACCAATTGAATTCTTTTCAAATAAATTCAGAAAATCAAAACAAACTACAAGACCAAGCAAAGATAACACAAATGTAATAATAGACAATAAAAAGAAGATTGATAAAAGTGTTCGAGACAGAAGTGAATGCTGATAGGAGAGAGTGAATACTGATAGTGGGAGGGTTTGGGAGGTTTTCAGCCAAATTTTTGGGTTCTGATTTAGGGCTTTGGTTTTGAGGGTTTGGGAGGTTTTGAGAGTATTAATTACGGGATAAAAGTTTTAATTAGTTTTAGAGGTATTAATCAAAACACTGAAAAAAGGGTATATGGCCTAATTTCCCCTTAATTTTACTTGGCAAGCCCAACCTAATTCTTAAAACTAATTTTTTATTTTAATTTTTGGCCAAATTTTTAAAACTAACTTTTTAAATTTTAGTCAAATCCATCCCAAGCTCATTTGATTCCTCTCTTTTCTTCTTTCTTCAAAATTCAACACACTGGCGTCATTTGAAATTTTTGAAAACCAAATTGAAATTCCCAAAGTTTTTTAATCTTAAATTTTTTTTCCTATCCACGGTCAACCCATCATCGGAGCCATCAATTTCCGATTGTCAATTGTCAAATCGCAACTATTGATGAAATATACACGTGAAGAAATTTTGGAAAGGAATTGTACATACAATTGTTTCTGAAGATGTTGTTCTTCCCTGTTGCTCGTAAAAGATGTCCTTTAGTGGAATTTTTTCTATTTTTACATCGTCACAAAAACTCGTTATTGCCTAACCTAGTTAAAATAATTCTAGGTTTCCATTTCTTTTTGAAAATAAAAAAAATATAGGCAATAAATTCTAGAAATTATTTCATTTGCGTGATGAGTAGGCTACTAATATCAAATCTAGCTTTTTACAATATGAATGAATTTAAATTGGAAAGAAAAATAGAGGGACATGAATTTATAATTTCTTATAATAGATGGGTATGAATGTATGATTTGGTAAGCAAGATTTTGAGTTCTAAGCTTTTAATGAATGAATTCATAATTATGGTTTTATCAATTTATTTTTATGAAATATTGTCATATTGAAGTGTTTTGGTTTTTATGTTTTTTAGTTTTAGATTTTAATATGGAAGAAAATCGACATTCTATCAAGAAAGAAGAACTTTGTTATCTTTCTTTTCAAAGAGTTAAAAATCTAAAGATGTAAATATAATAGGTAATATTATATTACAGCTTTTTTTGTTATATATGAATTTTATTCATACATTAAATTTTTAGAATTTTTTTGCCTCCCTTAACGTTGATTTTTGACTTTGCCCCTGGGTTTGCTTCACTCGAATCGTGGCAACTACGAAAACCATGGACATCGTTGAGTAGAGAAGCGATGACTCCCATTTACATCACCACCACCACCCGCAAGGTGTGATAGTGCCTTCGGGCACCTATGCCTCGTGGTTGAGCTGATAGCGACGTGGGGATGTCGTAGCTTCGCGGAGTGGATTATGGCATTTTTTTTTCTTTTTCTTTTTCCGGCGATTACGGATTCCAACAAATGTAACTGAAGTGGAGATTAGGGCTTTGTCAAAGTGAACTTTCCCACTTGGGTTGGGTCACATTTTATTAGGCTGTTTTGTATTGGAAAATTAGGCCCATTGCAGCACAACAACAATAAAATTGAATAACAAACTTAGTTCATGTTTTTCATTAATCCTTTAAATCAATCGTAATTAATTCGCTAAAAATGCCCAAACTTGATGCAAAGAAGTTATTTTGTTGAAATAACAAAACACTAACCTCATAAGGTCATTTCGTCAAAAATAGGGTTGGACATAATTCGATTCGGGTCCAAATTTAACATGGAACCGTTCGGTTCTCGAGTTCCATACAATAATTAAACTTTTTAATATTTCCAACAACGGTATATTAATTCAACTAGTAATATGTTTAATCTTAAATTTTACAAAATAATGTAGTCCAATCCCGTTGTATCTTTTGCGCATCGTTGAGTTCTTTATAGATTTGACTGTTAAATCATAGGAAAAAGAAGATATCTAGCTCACAATAATGAATATATGCACGCCGAGCTTCCAATTCGATTTCTCCAAAACATCATAAACGATACTACGTTAGAATAAGAGATTTGGATAAAAATTAGGTCAATTTGATTAAGTTAGGCTTGAGCTGGAAATTAGAAATAGGAAAATTCATATTTTGAGTTTGGGTTAAATTAATTAGTTAGTAAATTTATTTAGAAAAAAATAAAATAAAATGACATTGTAGATTACTCTTTAATTAAAAAAAGTGATACTTAACTTTATACATTATTTTTTACTTCTAAAAAACTTTTTGTATGATTAATAGATTGGTTAAGTTGGTATATAACGGTGGCAGTGAATTTAATTAAAGATGCTTGACGTTTTGATTGGTGTTTTATCGATTAATTGATGTAAAGATGTTTGACATTAAACGAAAAAAGAGGATGGACGGTGGTTGTCTCCTTTCTTTGTCACTTTATTGAACTGTATCCAACAATTTAATTAGTGTTTTGTCACTTTTCTTAGTATTTATCATTTTTTTTGTCACTTTCTTGAGTGACACTTTTTAATAAAAGTGACATTTTATGTCATTTTTTTAATAAAAAGTGACATTTTATTTTTAAAAGTGATATTGTGTCACTTTTTCTTTTTATATAGTATTTCTTACTCTCAAAATACTTTTCATATGATTTTTGAAATGATTTCTAATTTTAAAAGTATTTTAGTAAGTTGCACGTATGTGGATTTGCACAATTGGGCTGAATAAATTATTTTTGGGCAACTTACAAAAATACCCTTAAAATTAAGGGTCTTTTGAAAAATCATATGAAACGTATTTTGAAAGTAAAAGATACTATGTAAAATTAATTGTCACTTTTTAATAGAAAAGTGACAGTAAAAAAAAAAAGTGACACTGAAAAAGTGACCCACTATCACTTTTTAAAGTTATGTGTCATTTTTTTATTAAAAAATGACTTACAATGTCACTTTTATTAAAAAGTTATGTTTGTCACTAAAAAAAAGTTATAGAATCAAGAAAGTGACTGAAAAATGTGATAAACACTAAAGAAGTGATAAAATTCAAAAAAGTGATGAATTCAAAAAATTGGCACAAATTAACACAAATTAAAAGAAGATATACGGATAAAAAAAGTGATAGACAATCAAAAAGTGAAAAAATTCAAAAAAAAAAACAGTGACAAACTAAAAAAAAAGTAACGAAATTTTAAAAAAGAGTTTTAAAAATCAATTCGTCAGACTCTTAATTAATTATTCTTGGGCTATCATCTACTATTACTCAAGACACACATGACAATATATCTTTCCATCTTTCCAAATTTACCAGCCAAGAAAAAAAATAATAAATTTTTTTATCTTGAAGATGTGATCTCATCTCAAGTTTTTGGTTTAGAACACAAGTTCTTACTCAGTGTCTAAAGTTCATATCGAATCGTTTAACTCTCACCTCATCTTAGCATACTGCAATGGACGAAATGCCAATTTCTTCAGTTCAGATGCATAATTGGATTTCACAATTTTCACTCTAGAGTTGCTAATATTTGACATAAGCATAGAAATCAAACGAAACAAATGAGATTAAATATGGATATAATCTAAACTCATTAT
>CAIGRB010061832.1:7173-21988 GCA_903798255.1 Fraxinus quadrangulata
ATAGTGACTATTCAGTTACTACTACTATTATTATATTGGTTATTGTCCCCAATTGTTGGTGTGTTCTTTGTGATTCTCTACATCCCCATCAATAGAGAGCAAATCAAAAGGTGAAGACCATCAATCAATTGGAAGATCATAATCCGTTCAGGCAAACAATCACACATCCATTGATTCAGGTATGTTTGTTATTTTGTTATTAACTCTAGTTTCAACATGGAGTATGAATTTTATTTAGGGTTTGAAAGGATTTGATTAATGAATCTATAATCCCTATTATTATGTTTTTCTATCATGTTTCTCTGTACTGCTCTTTTCAATGTTAATTATACATGAATGAAATAGTTTAAGGAATTCACAAGTTAATTTTTTAATAGATATCTCAATGTTTTGTGGAGCATTGGTACTGGTAATTGTGACATATAATCACAATATAGATTAGGGACGTATTCAGCATGGAAGTGGAGGGTCAGCTGCCTATACGAATTTTAAAAAGAATAATTATATTTACATTACGATTTTGGATGCAACCAAAGTTCATAACCATTGATCATTATGAAGTTTATTTTTGTAACTTTTTTCATTGCATTCTTATCCTTAACCTTCAGTTAAAAAACTTATTTGTCCCTCATAGTTTAAATGAACTTAAATAACAAATAAATTTTTTTGAAAGAATATTTTTCCCTAATTTCAAAGCGTGCTAATAGAATAAATGCTAATCAAGAATATGCTAACTAATAAAAAGATAAAAATGCAATTAAAAAAGTTAAGGCCTCAAGTCCTAATATTAATAAAGGTTAGGTTTATTCATTGAAATTAAAATGCAGTTTACCCAAACACAAATTGTAGTGTGAATATAACTATTAATTATCGTTTAAAAATTTATCATATTAATTAGATAATTTTTTATTTTTATGATTTTGCCCCTACACAAGTATTGTCTTTAAAAATATTAAGGTTAACGTAGTAAGTTCTCCTTCAATAATTGTCCTAATATCATTTGCAATCAAACTTTTTATGATGTTTTTGTTTTTCTTTTCGAATGTATTGTTTTTATTATTTTCATCGTTTTTTATTTTTTGTTTTGCTAAAATTATATAGATATTTTTTTGGTAGAAAATATTCCATTTTATTCTTTCTCCAACATGCTAGAAACTCAGGATTTTTTTAAGTTTATAATTCAAGTGTTAAGGCCATCGTCATTATACCAAAACAGAGAAGGGAGAGGGAAGAAAATTGTTCATGCGAAACCCTCAAGCGTACGAGATCGTTGACAAGTAATAGATTTAGTGAGTTGAGAGTATCGTCCCACAGGAAACAAATTCAATTCAATTATACTAGTTTTGTATGGAAATCGAATTATGTAAACAAAAGAGAATTTGATTTTACGATTATTCTAAATTAATCTAAGAAGCAATAAAATTAGGGTTTTTATCAAATATGGATGATAGTATTGGGTCTCAAATTGACCTATTGCTATGTGTTTCATTTCTTAATCTATAATTTAGTTTCGTTCATGCGTTCTTGACGATCGATAAAATTATAATATATAATTTTATTTTCCAAAATAAGTTAAACCTATCATAACCACGACTTGAATCTATTCTTAACCCAAATTCGAATGATTAGAATACATTAAAATTTAGATTGTCTATATGATTGCACATGTGTTAAATGTTATTCATAACATCGATTACACATATGTTAATTTTGTTGCGTTCTAAATTTATTGTGAGTCTTCTAATATTACAACAAGCAATTATTATTTAATTGGTGACCAACAATTAAATAATGCAATGGGTATGGAAAATTAATCAAGAAACATAAAAAATACTAAGCTACTAGTCTTAAATTAAAAATAAAAGCAACATACGGTTTTTTTTCAATGTTTTGGCCAAATTTTCTATTTACAGAAGTTCAAAAATCAAGCCAAACGATGGTAGAATTTTATTAAAATTTTGATTATCTATCATCCTAGAATCTGCACCGAATCCTTGTAATATTTAATCTGAGATTCATGATTTAACTTAACCGTCGCTTGATGAATTCTCCATAAGTAAATTAACAAATTACTCATTACGATATTAGATTCAATTTTTCGATTTTAGCTAACTACCTCTCTCGAGCGAAATTATCCCTAATTAATTGGTTTAACCAATTATATCTCTACGTCGATTAAAACCTAACAACTAGCATTTAATCTTTGTGAAAGTATCTTAATGAACCACCTAAGGTTAAGGGTATATCTAATGCTGTAAATGGATCTGGATCGGATCTGCCCATATCCGATCTGATCCGATAAGAATAATTATCTGCTCCGATAATTAGACAAATATTTGATTGTTAAATCTATAATCAATTTGCTATGTTATCAGATATTCGATAATTCGATCCAAAATTGAATAAATTAGGAAGATAGAAATTTTATATTAGTCAACTTCTAAACTCTGAAATTAAAAGGTCCAGATAGCTTTTTACCCATTTTTTGCCTTCCTATTTATAGAATACAAATCATGTAATATTCTAGTGGGTATCCAATGTGGGAAGTGGGATGTTGGAAAAAATTAATATAGGGTGTCAATTCAATAACCCGATCAAGATTCGCATTCCCAACTTCCTACGTAAAAAAATAGATTCGGGTTGGATTAGGGTTTGAAGACTTCCAGATGGGGTTTACGTTCCTGGTCCCCGTCCATTTTGGGGTAGGCCTTGATGGGGTATTTTGTTATCCCTGCAATTGTCCATTTAGTCCCTTTGCTTGAACAAGACTAATAGTCAATCGAATTTCGATAACTCTACTCACTAAATCTGCTTCTCATTCAAGAATGGATGAGTTCCCTGCTCAAATGCAGATTTTGTGCTCTCCAAGTAAAATCCATTAAACCATGCATACCTTAATTCATGAAAATTTGGAATTCGTAAAAAATGTTGGACTTTTAATTTAAATTATCCTTTCAATGGTATGTCATATTCTGTGGAGCAATTTTTACTAAACTTTGTGCTCTAATCTTACCATATGTTCCAATCATTTGGCCTTACATAAACTCCAAATTTAGCTCTGCACCTCTAATAGTCAATACCACTCCAACACCTCATTTATTCTTATTTTTCTCCTCTTTCTTATCCTCCATATTTATTCCGATATTTGAGGCTCAATCCTTTGCTCCTAAATCATGTTTATCATTGCATTTTCAATCATTTGATCACATACAACTTCAAGTTGGGGTTTTTTCATACAAAATCAAAACTATTTCCTGAAAGTGCAAATTGCAATTGTACGGTTCTCAATCAAGTAATAAAGTGAACTTGTGAGTCCGTATTGTTGTCCCTTGCGGAATGTTTACTTTTCGATTAGACTACCCTAGTCAATTGAATTATAACTATAAAAACAAATTAGATTTATGTTGGGTTAGGATTTGAGGACTTCCAGATGGGGTCTATGTTCCTCGTCCTAGTCCCTTTTGTGACAGGCCTTGACGCGTTATTTTGTTTTCCCCGCAATTTTCACCATTTGGTTGAATCTACTTTTCGTTTGAGAATGGATGATCATTGCTCAAATGATAATTTTGTGCTCTCCAAGTAGAATCCAATAAATTATGCATGCCTTATTGTAAACTTGGAATTCATGAGAAACATTGAAATTTTAATTTAATTTATCTTTTCAATTGTACGTCAAATCTTGTGAAGCAATTTTTACTGAACTTTGTTCTCTAGTTTTTCCATATGCTTCAATCATTTGGCCTTACATTTACTTCAAATTTAAGTTCCCACCTCTAATAGTCAATGCCACTCCAAGGCCTCATTTATCCTTATTTTTTTACTCTTTCTAATCCTCCGCATTTATTTAAATCTTTAAGGCTCCATCCTTTGCTCCTAAATCATGTTTATAGCATTTTACTCATTTGATCACATACAACTTCAAGTTGGAATTTCATCATACTATATCAAAATTGTTTGCTAAAATTGCAAAACCGTAAGAATGCCGCTAACAGAGGGAAAGTAGTCAATTTTGAAAGAACTTATTATCAAACTCTTTCAAATATGAATCTATTTAATCTAGAAGGAAAGAAATTGCATCAATATCTCAATTTCACAACGAGGACCCATTATGCCAAAAGTGAACCCCATCCCCCTCTTTACATTTTTCACTCCCATGTCGCCAAATCATTTCAATTTGAATCAACCCATTGGTATGTTTTCCATGTTCATATAGGCCAATGGGCTATTCCTTTGACCTATACATGTGAGAATTTGACTCCACAATAAATTGAACGAAAGTCTCCATCTCTTTTCCTGCCACATTTTCCACGCGGAGGTCGCATTCAAGTAATAAAGTAGATTTGTGAGTCCGAATTTTCGATCGCTCTAGGAATGTATACTTTCGATTTCACTACTCTAATCAATTTATTTCTAACAATAAAAAACAAACTAAATTCGTGTCATGTTAGGGTTTGAGGACTTCCAGATGGGTATATTTCCCTATCCCCGTCCCTTTTGGGTCAGGCCTCGACGACGTATTTTGTTATCCTTGCAATTGTTCATTTAGGTCCTTCACTTGAACAAGACTAATTCTCTATCGAATTCCAATAACTCTAATCTTGGAATCTTCTTCTTGTTCGAGAATGGATGATCCTTGCTCAAATACATATTTTGTGCAACCCGAGTAGAATCGAGTAAATCATGCATACCTTATTCTATAAAAACTTGGAATTCGTAAAAACCATTGAACTTTTAATTTAAATTATCTTTTCAATGGTATGTTAAATCTTGTGAAGCAATTTTTACTAAAATTTGTGCTCTAATTTTCCCATATGTTTCAATCATTTGACCTTATATTTACTTCAAACTTAACTTCCCACCTCTAATAGTAAATGCCACTCCAATGACTCATTTATTCTTATTTTTCACTCTTTCTTATCCTCCGTATTTATTCCAATCATTGAGGCTCCATCATTTTCTCCTAAATCATGTTTATCATCGCATTTTCACTCATTTGATCGCATAACACTTCAAGTTGGGATTTCTTCATACAAAATTAGAAGTGCTCGCTAAAAGTGCAACCGCAAGAACATCTCTAACCTAGGGAAAAATAGTCAATTTTGAAAGAACTTATTGTCAAGCTCTTTCGAATGTGAATCTATCTGATTCGAAAGGAAAAACTTACATCAATATCTCAATTTCAACACCGGGGGCTTGTTATGGCAAAGGGCAGAGAAACCCCACCCACCCCTAGAAGATTATAAATTTAATCCAAAACTTTTTAATATAGTCATCTTTCAATAGATTAGCGATAAACTGAAGACAATTACAAACCTAAAATTAAAAAATAAAAGAAAAGAAAAGATGTATTCTATCAGAATATGTTGGAAAATAAGCTCGAGGAAGAGGTAAATTTAAAAAAAAAAATTAATCTAGAACTTGATCTGAAGATCTACTGAACTAATTAGATTCGCTTTTCAATTCAAACTAAATTAATATTGAAAATTGGTTTGAAAGATTGAAATTTGGTTAAGTGATAAAATCAAAACTTGGAAAAAATGACTTTCGTATCAACTTTGGCCAATATTCAGACTTGATTTGATGGTCAAATTACAAAAATAAATAGACCAACTTGTTCTACTCGTCAGTAGATCGTCTGGTATATTTGAAATCTCAAAACCAATTTCGAATTAATGAGAAATTACAGTCCAAAGTTGGGAAGAAAATAGAGGAAGCTGTCTAGAAAATTAACAAAGGATGTTGCTAGCCTATGATTGGACTATCACTCGAGCGGCAGACCAACGACAAGCTAGCGAAAAAGTCACTATTTTTATCGCTCGAGCGAAGCGAGGCGACAGGCTAATGACAAGTAAATGGTGCGACCTTTGGCAAGAGTTGTTGAGCTTGGAGGCATGACCTTTCATTCACAACTCCTCATCCTCTATATATAAGACCTCTTGGACGTCTCAATCTTCACATGAATGATATGCAATCATATAGCATTCATTTTCTCTCATATTTCAACCAAATTCTTGCATTCTTGTTGCATAAATTCTGATTTCTTCACTTTGCATACCAGAGTTCGTAAACCAAGTTCTGGTTCGCTATTTCTTGTGTGTTGTAGTGCTACTCACACAAGAAGATAGTCGTTGTATATTGGGAGTTGATTGCCATAAACCGTAAGCACCGTCGCGAGACAAATTCGACTTAAGGACAAAGTGTTCAACGCTTGACTCAACTTTGATATTATTTCTGCATACTGCACATTATTTTGAAGATTCTTTTGGAGTTCATTACCTACCGTTACTTTGCCGAAATTTCTACAGAATTTGGAAGTAATTTTTGAAGACTTTCCGAGAGTTGTTTGTCACTCTATACTTAAAATTTTCCAACATTTTGTCCCAATATTTATGAAATTCTTCCCATTTAGGCTTCGAGGGCTACACGGNTATGGAGAGAAATCGAATAAATTCAATTGGGGTTATTTTAAGAGATGGAAACAGAAAATGTTGTTTTATCTCACGACCCTCAACTTGGCGAAATTCTTGAATGAAGATGCTCCCCCCGTACAAGAAGGAGAAAACAATAGGGCATCGTTAATTGCTTTAGATGAATGGAAAATTTAGATTTTCTATGCAAAAATTACATTCTGAATGGATTGGACAACTCGTACAATATTTATAGTTCCAAGAAATTTGCAAAAAACTATGGGAGTACTTGCAAAAGAAATACAAGACTGAAGACGTCGGAACTAAAAGTTCATTGTGGAAAAGTTTTTGGAGTACAAAATGGTAAATTCTAAGACCGTCATCAGTCAGATGCAAGAATTGTAGGTTATACTACATGATATTCATGTGGAGAATATGTCTCTAAGTGAATCATTTCAAGTGGCTACAATCATTGAGAAACTCCTGCATATGTGAAGGGACTTCAAGAACTATTTCAAAAACAAGCGCAAAGAGATGAATATTGAAGAACTTGTGATCCGATTAAGAATTGAAGAAGATAACCGTAGTTCGGACAAGCGTGTTGGAAACAACATACCACAAGCAACGGCCAATGTGGTGGAGTCCAACAACAAAAGCAAAAAGAGGAAGCATTCTGTTGAGTTCTCAAGAAAGAACACAAAGAAGTTCAAGGGCAATTGCTACAATTGTGGAAAGGCTGGACATTATTCTGTCGATTGTCACTAACCAAAGAAGCAAGCCCAAGCGAATATCACCGAATTTGATACCATATCAAATGGTATATCGGACATGAATTTGTCGACGGTTGTATCCAAATGCAACAACGTTGGAAATCCTATGGAATGGTGGGTTGATACGGGTGCTACTCGTCACATATGTGTCGATAAAGGAATGTTCACTTCCTATACTCCAACTGAGGGAGAAAAGCTATTAATGGGAAACTCCTCAACTTCAAATGTTGAAGGACTATGCAAAGTGATATTGAAGATGACATCGGAAAATGAACTTAGCCTCAACAATGTTCTTCATATTACGGATATTCACAAGAACTTAGTTTCGAGTTCTTTATTAAGCAAAAATGACTTTAAATTAGTCTTTGTATCGACGAAGTTTATACTTACTAAGAATGACATATATGTAGGCAAAGGTTATGTAAAAGATGGACTATTCAAGATAAATGTCCTTACTATTGTACCGAATAACTCAATGAATAAAATGTCTTCTTCTGCTTATATTCTTGAGTCATCTAATTTATGACATCATAGATTAGGATATGCAAACTTCAATTCAATACGAAAATTGACGAATGAGAATTTACTTCTAAGTAAGCATTTCAATAATGGAAAATGCGAAATATGTGTAGAGGCAAAATTGGCCAAAACACTATTTCATTCGATTGAATGAACCACAACACTTTTGAAACTTATTCACACAGATATTTGTGATTTAAAGTTCATACAAATGAAATGTGGTAAAAAGTACTTCATCACGTTCATAGGCGATTGTACAAGATACTGTTATGTATACTTGTTGAGAAGTAAGGATGAAGCATTGGAAGTGTTTAAACACTATAAAACTCAAGTTGAAAATCAACCTGGAAAACGAATAAAAATGATTCGTAGTGATAGAGGTGGAGAATATGTTGCACTATTTGAAGAATTTTGTGCAGGATGAAGTTGTTCACCAAACTACTGCTCTATATTGACCTAAATCTAACGGGGTTGCGGAACGAAAGAATCGAACCCTTAAGGAAATGATGAATGTCATGTTGATTAGTTCAGGCTTATCTCAAAACTTTGGGGGGGGAAGCTATTTTTTCGGCTAATCATATCCTAAATGAAATAACACACGAGGATAAGGTCGAGTCTCCTTATGAGTTATGGAAATGTCGAAAACCTTCCAACAAATACTTTAAAGTGTATGGGTGTTTAGTGAAGGTACATATACCTAAGCCTAAACAAGTGAGGATTGGACCTAAAATAATTGATTGGGTCTTTATCGGATATGCTACTAATAGTAGTTCATATTATTTTTGGTTCATAAATTCGAATTACTTGATGTATACGAAGGTACAATCATTGAATCAAGGAATGCTGCTTTCTTTGAAGATATATTTCCTTGTAGGGAAAAGAAAATAAATTCACACAAACGAACTTATGATGAAAAAAATGATGAAAATTTTCAAACAAATGAAGAGCCAAGGCATAGTAAAAGACAACGAATTCATAATACGTTTGGTCCAGAATTCGTAATTCATTTGTTAGAAAATGATCCTAGGACATTTGATGAAGCAATGTCCTTACTCGAAGCACATTTATGGAAAAAAAACAGTAAATAGTGAAATTGAATCCATCATGAACAACCATACTTAGGAGTTGGTTGATCTTCCTCCGGGAAACAAAGATGGAAAGAAGCAGTAAATAGTGAAATTGAATCCATCATGAACAACCACACTTAGGAGTTGGTTGAGCTTTCTCCGGGAAACAAAGCGTTAGGCTACAAATGGATCTTCAAAAAGAAATTGAAGTCGGATGGATCAATCAATAAATACAAGGCTAGACTAGTAGCAAATGAGTATAGACAAAAAGAATGTCTAGATTTCTTCGATACCTATTCGCACGTGACAAGGATCACGTCTATACATGTCTTGATTGCAATCGTAGCATTGCATAATTTAGAAATACATCAAATGGATGTTAAGACTACATTTCTAAATGGTGAATTAGAAGAAGAAATATGTATAAAACAACCAGAAGAGTTTGTTTTCCTGGGAAATGAGAAGAAGATGTGTAAGCTTGTAAAATCGCTTTATGGATTAAAGCAAGTGCCTAAACAATGGCATGAAAAGTTTGATAGAACTATGATATCAAATGGCTTCAAGATCAACGAATGTGACAAATGTGCCTATGTTAAAACCACACCTAATGAATATTGATCCTAATAATGAGAAATAACTTGAATGTATTTCCTCAACGAAGAAAATGTTAACGTAACATTTTGACATAAAAGATATGGGAATTGCAGACGTCATATTAGGGATTAAAATCTCTAAGATGCATAATGGATTGTTATTATCTCAATCACATTATATTGAGACTATACTTAAGAAGTTTAAGGCGTATGGCGATAATCCTATTAAGACACCAGTTGACTTGAGAGTACATCTAGCCAAGAATACCGCTGAGCCTATATCTCAATTGGAGTATGCACGCGTTAGAGGAAGTTTGATATATGTGACTAAATGCATGCGTCCGGATATAGCATACATAGTCAACAAATTGAGTAGATTCAAAAGTAATCCAAACACTGTACATTGGAAGGCGAGTAATCGGAACACTACGCAAGATACACAAGTAATCCGAATATTGTACATTGTACATTAACCGAGTTCTTAGATACCTAAGACACACGGTCAATTATGGATTACACTACTCAAGATATCCTACGGTGTTAGAAGGATATACTGATGCAAATTAGATATCTGACACCAAGGATTCAATGTATACCAGTGGTTATGTGTTTACCATTGGAAGCGGAGTTGTGTCCTGGAAATCATCTAAGCAAATGTGTATAGCTCGATCCATGATAGAGTCTGAGTTTATTGCTTTAGATAAAGCCGGAGAAGAACCAGAATGGCTTCGTAATTTCCTTGAAGAAATTCCATGTTGGGAAAAACCGATACCAGCAGTTAACATACTTTGTGATAATCAATCAACAATTGCAAGGGTACAGAATAACATGTATAATGGTAAATCTTGACACATACGTCAGATACATAATACCATTAAACAGTTAATATCGAATGGTATAATCTCTATTCCATATGATAGATCAAAAGAGAATATGGTGGATCCTTTGACGAAAGAACTTACTAGAGATCAAGTATACCATCTTTCGAGGGGAATGGGCTTAAAGCCTATCGAATAAGAATTACTATGGCAAAAATCCAACCTTGTAGATTGGGGATCCTAAGATCTTGGTTCAATACGACAACTAAGCCATAAACGATTCGAGGTAAAGCATTTATTCCATTCCTAAAGTGTAAAAGTGCTATGGTAAGTATGTATAAGGATAAGTAAAAAACTTTTAATGATTCCTGTAGCTTGAAGAAGAAAGGTAGGAGATCACCTATGTAAGTGTGAAGTGAGGTTGCTTCTACGAGAATTTGAGGCTTAATTCTCCGAAAGCACTTATAAAACCAAGAGTTGTTTAAGGCCAAAATGGACACAACCATGAGAACCGAAATGGTTAGACTAGTTATGTTGTTTGTATAGTGCCTAGATTTACATGAACGGCTGAATGGTTCAAGACATCGCGTTCACCAATTAGCCTAGTAAATTCGATTGTATTCAACTAAGAAAAGTTCATAGCCACATGCCACCTATCCTAATGCTATGACTTGTTGTACGAACTCCATTGTTTGAGTCTGCATTCATTTTCATTTGTTGTGTATATCGCGAAATTTCTATTCATGTGAGGGATTATTGGAAATTGGTTTGAAAGATTGAAATTTGGTAAAGTGATTAAACCAAATCTTGGAAAAAGTGACTTTCGTGTAAACTTCGGCCAAATATTCGGATTTGATCCGATTGTCAAATTACAAAAGTAAATAGACCAACTTAGTCTACTCATCGAGTAGATCGCCGTGGTATATTTGGAATCTCAAAACCAATTTTGGATAAATGAGAAATTGTGGTCCAAATTTGGGAAGAAAATAGAGGAAGCTGTCTAGAAAATTAACTAAGGCTGTTGCTAGCTTATGGTTGGACTGTCGCTCGAGCGACATGCTAGCGAAAATGTCACTATTTTTATTGCTCGAGCGAAGCGATGGCAACAAGCTGGCGACAAGTAAATGGTGCGACCTTTAACAAGAGTTGCTGAGCTTGGGGAGCGACATTTCATTCACAATCCCTCATTCTTTATATATAGGACCCCATGGACGTCCAATCACACCAATGATATGCAATCATATAGCATTCATTTTCTCTCATTTCTCAACCAAATTCTTCCATTCTTGTTGCATAAATTCTGGTTTCTTCACTTTGCATACCGGAGCTCGTAAACCAAGTTCTGGTTCGCCGTTTCTTGCGTGTTGTAGTACTACTAACACAAAAAGATAGTCGTTGTATCTTGGAAGTTGATTGTCATAAACCGTAGGCATCGTTGTGGGACAAATTTGATTTAAGGATAAAGTGTTCAACACTTACCTCGACTTTGATATTATTTCTGCATACTACACATTTTTTTTTAAGATTCTTTTGGAGTCCATTTTCTACCATTACTCTGTTGAAATTTCTACAGAATTTGAAATTAATTTTTGAAGACTTTTCGGGCGTTATTTGTCACTCCATACTTGAAATTTTCCAACAATTAATTACATAAAGGGATAGCAAAATGTTATCTTTGCAGCATGATTAATTAAGTCGCGATTTCAAATCTGCGGATTGACCTGATACAATATTTCCAAACTCGATTCTTGATCTCCAAGCTTCCAACCCCAAATATTCTTCGATATTCCTCCAAATTATGATTGCACGAGGTGAGTGGGCACCAAGAAACTCCAAAAGAAATTACAGTAACAAGGAACAAGACTTAGTTTCATCAGTAGTGAAATTAAGTTCAAGACTTTTGTGAGGCTACCGAAGGGGATTGAATATATATATTAAATAATCATTTTATCTTTCTAATTGTTTTCTTAAATAGTTTTTTCGTGATACAATAACAGGTTTTATGATTAAGGTGTACTCGACTAATGATATCATATTTGAACTATTCTCTAAAATAAAAATTTAAGTGGGCTCCTTAACCCTTCGAATAGGATAAAAGATTTGAAACGCAAATGATCTTGAGCTTATCCATTCATTGCCAAATGTCAAAATGTTAGTACATTTACACTTTATCTAAAAAATCAAGTATTTGATTTTGCTCCAAAGTTTGGTTTCTAAGTTCTTGAATATATGATTTCGATCTTTACCTCCTTCATGAGTCCGATTTGTGATTAGAGCTTTTGATCTTGTAATGACCATCAATCAATTTCATATCATGCTTTGAAAAACTATAATCACTTCAATTCAACTTATTAGTAAACAAAATTAACTTGTTTATTATAATCAAAACTTTAAGGTTATAATTAACCATATATCAACAATTTCCCTTTTTTTTATTATGACAAAAAAGATGATTTGCAAAATAATATTGAACAATTAATAAGGAATATAAATCTTAAATTTTGCATGTAATCCATATATTCCCCATATCTTTTACAAATCAATAGTCATTCATTCAAAACATATGTTTCTCAAGGCAAGCATTTTGATCGTATCCATCACTCTAATCAAGCATATCATCTTATATATTTTCCCTCTTTTGTCATAAGTAAAAAGATATAACATTTAAGATCAAAATACGACCATATAAAATAATAAAAGATTCTTCATTTTCAATATTTTTCAAATCTATCTTACTCAATTTTCCCTTTAGCATAAGCAAAAATATAGCACATATGAGATGAAGTGTATAGCATATAAGATAAAAACTTTAAATCGACCATAGAAAATAGTAATATATTTTCCCTCGATTCATCTCAAGATACCAAATATATGCAAATTTAAATAAGAGGATATTCATTACATTTATAGTAACATAATAATCAAAGTATGAGTAATGAAATGACAAAAGTATAATTATTTACATAAAATTTATATAAATTCCAACCAATTATACACATCGAATCAATCATACGAGAACATTTAGTTTGAATTCAATTTAGCTACATACTTCAAATTCATCGATAATTTTTAAACCTCTTTACAAATTTTAATACAATATCCAACTTTTGGGTGCCTTTAGGATACCATAGATGTAATGTCTTATTGCTACTAAGATATCAAAACATTCGTTTTACGGCAATAAGGTATGATTCTTGAGTATTGAGTTAAAATCTAGCACATAATCACACATTAAACATAATATCGAGTCTACTAGCAATTAAGTAAATGAGATATCCGATCAAGCTCGATACTTTGTTATGTCTATAGAAGTACTTTGATCATCTTTGTCCAATTTGATTGATAAGATCATTAGAGTGTTCATTGATTTCAACTCTTTCATTTTAAATTTATTGAGTGTGTCTATGATATACTCTATTTGACTCTATTACTCAGGTAGAGATTGATCACTTGTATTTCGAATGATTCTTCTTTATCTTGTTGCACGTTTACTTTTTTCTCATGTTGATCTTCAACATCTTTAGGATCTTCTTTGTTTTGATTTTTAATGTTCATTTACTAAAAAAGAATCTCCAAACCTGTATCATTAACAATACCTTTATCTTAATCAAGATGATTAGTTTCATCAAATATTATATACATAGATTCTTCAACGATTAAATTTATTTGTTAAAAAAAAAATCTATAAGCTTTGTTAGTCAATGAATATTCAAGAAAGATTCCAATATCAAACTTTGGATCAAATTTTTCCAAATTTTCTTTAGTGTTCAAGATAAAACATTTAGACCTAAAAACTTTAATGTAACCAACATTAAGAATTCTATATTTAGAAATTCATATGAAGTTTTGGTTTTTTTTTTTTTTTCAACTAATCGAGACTATATTTACAATATAGTAAAAGTGTTAACTGTTTAAATCGAAAAGTATTTTGATAAACTATTTTCATTTAACATAATCCGAGCCATTTCTTATAATTTGTGATTCTTCATTTCTACTACACCATTTTGTTGAGCAGTTATAGGGATTGAGAAGTTACATTTGTAGCCATTATTTTTGAAAAATCAGTAAATGTAATATTTTCAAATTTTCCACCAGGATCACTCCTAATGGTATTAATAGCGTATCCTTTTTTTTTTTTTAACTTTTTTACAAAATATTCAAATGCATTCAATACGTCATCTTTGACTAGCCTTTAACAAAATAATTTTTGAAAATTTTGAAAATAGGTTCATACTAACATGACGTAATCTTCTATGCCATAACCAAGTATTATATTTTAAACTTGATAAACATTTTTCTCCGCACTCAAACTTAACGTTTATGACATAAACATCCTTATTTTGACTTCCTATAAATATAAGCTCTTTTGATTTAGTATCATCAATAAGGTAATTGGAAGAATCAACATTGATTTGATAACATTCATCGTACTTGACTAAGTAGATTACCTTTAAGGTTATCTGCTAAGAAAATATTTTAAATAAAAAAAGATGAATGATTACCAATAATTTCAATGCCAATAATTTTTCCTTCGCCATTATCTGCAAAAGTATCATAACCACTATTCTTTATTTTGAAACTTGACAATAAAGCTTGATTTCCGGTCATGTGTTTTGAACATCTGCTATCCAAGGTTCATTT
>CAIGRB010061836.1:0-13833 GCA_903798255.1 Fraxinus quadrangulata
CTATACATTTAGTCATACTAGTCAACGTTGAACGTGCATTGTACATTATCATGAAATGCTATACAAGCGTTGTAAAAATGATATATGAATATTCGTGAATGTTAATTAATTTAAAATTGATACCATAGAATATATATGTGACAATAAATGTTAAATCATTTATTTAGTTTTTAATTAAGTAAAGCTGAATATTAATTAGTATACATGGATATGAATAATAAAATGCATTGTTGAATGTGAAATTCTAATTAATTTATAATTAGAATTGATACAACCAAAATGTATAAATGAAAATGAATATTAATTAAATGAATGTGAATGTTAATTAATTGAGAATTAATAATAGGAAATTCATACATTAATGAAAACATACAAGTGAAATGAATTTGTCAAATGTACACTTACATTGATGGTGACTAAATGGTTAAATAGATTAAATACTTATAGAAAAACGCAAAGTAATGTATTTTTGAAATAATTGAATTATAGTATGACTTAAATCTTTTTAAAAAGATTCTCATTTGATACGATATTTAATTCAAATTAAGTATATTTGGATGTTAATTAGCATATATGAACGTGAATAATGGAATGCATTTTTGAAAATAAAATTCTAATTAATTTATAATTATAATTAATAACACTGAAATGCATAGATAAAAATGAATATTAATTAAATGAAAGTGAATGTTAATTGATTGAGAATTAATAATATGAAACACATGTGAAATAAATATGTCAAATGTATATGTACATTGATAGTAACTAAATGATTAAATAAATTAAACAAATATTGAAAAACGAAAAGTAAAATATTATTGAAATAACTGAATTATAGTAAGGTTAAAATCGTCTAAAAAATAATTTTCACTTGATGTGATATTTAATATATTATAGATTTTAATATAAGTCGAATCTAGTTTTGTCCTCTTATTATCCAAGGGTTCGCGCTAAGAGAATACTTGAAAATTTTATTTTTAAAGAAAGTAGGATTTCTAAATGTCATGAAAACATTGTACAATAAATTATATATATTTTTTTCTATATATCAAAAATTTTATTGAATTAAATCACGAAATTTTATAATTTTGTTGTTGAAATGTGTAGTCAAGTTAATCTTAGCCCACTCGTAATAATGTTCAAATTTTAATTTAAATTCAAAAATATTATGATAGATTTTTTGATTTTCTATTACGTGTCGTAGAATTTTTAAGAAAATACTAGGCAATCAGAGTTCTGTATCCACGAGTAACGAGACAAATTTCCCAACGTTCTACTATAAATCGTCATCCCATACGTCATGCAATATCTATGTCCTCTTCCTATATATACATCCTGAAGGTTCCCATGCTATCCACTCATTTCTAAAACACAGAATTTTCAACTGTCGCGCCGCATAACATTCTTTTCATTATCCCAGACACTAATTTTGCTTTTCTACACAGAAAATGGTTCGCCCTCATGTGATTCTAGTAACTTTTCCGGCACAGGGCCACATCAATCCATCTCTGACGTTTGCCAAGACCCTTCTCAGAAAAGGCATTGAAGTCACCTTTGCAACAAGTTTATACGCCCAGCGGCGGATGGCCAAAGCAGCGGGTGACATCACCAATGGCATTACTTTTGCGGCTTTTTCTGACGGATATGACGATGGGTTCAAACCAAATGATGATCCAGAACACTACATGAGGGAGCTTAGAAATCGCGGTTCAGAAACACTAAGGGACACTATTCTCGCCAGTGCCGAGCAAGGCCGCCCAATTACGTGCCTAGTTTACACCCTTCTACTCCCGTGGGCTGCAGCGGTAGCTCGTGAAGTCCACATCCCGAGTGCTCTTCTGTGGATTCAACCGGCCACTGTGTTGGGTATATATTACTATTATTTCAATGGCTATGGTGAAGAAATCAATAATTCTTCGGACGATCCGTCGTGGGCAATTCAACTGCCTAGACTTCCATTGCTGGCTAAACTTGATCTTCCATCATTTATGCTTCCTGCGAGTGGAGGCGATCAATATAAATTTGCTCTTCCGACTTTTAAAGAGCAGCTAGAAACGTTAGATGCAGAAACAAAGCCAAAAGTGCTCGTGAATACTTTCGATGCACTAGAGCCTGATGCACTTAATGCGATTGAAGATTACGAGTTAATCGGGATTGGACCTTTAATTCCTTCTGCTTTCTTGGATGGAAAAGATCCATTGGATAAGACCGTTGGTGGAGATCTTTTTCAAAAATCGGACGATTATCTTCAATGGTTGAACTCCAAGCCAGAATCTTCTGTGGTCTATGTGTCATTTGGTAGTCTTTTGAGGCTCCCAAAAGTTCAATTGGAGGAGATTGCTAAAGGATTGCTCGAGTGTGGACGACCGTTTTTGTGGGTTATACGTGTAAACGAGAACCAAGAAGAAGAAAAAGAGGATGATAAACTAAGTTGTTTGGATGAATTGGAAAAACTGGGAAAAATAGTACCATGGTGTTCACAACTTGAGGTTCTAACACACCCTTCGTTGGGTTGTTTTGTGACTCATTGTGGATGGAATTCGACGTTGGAGAGTTTAGCAAGCGCTGTTCCTTTGGTGGCATTTCCACAGTGGACTGATCAAGGGACCAATGCAAAGCTTATACAAGATGTTTGGAGGACAGGCCTAAGGGTGAACCCAAGAGAAGACGGCACCGTTGAGAGCGATGAGATCAAGAGGTGCATTGAAACAATAATGGACGACGGAGAAAAAAGTAGAGAATTGAGAGAGAATGCTAGGAAATGGAAAAATTCTGCAAGAGAAGCTATGCAAGAGGATGGTTCTTCTACTAAGAACTTGAAGGCTTTTATCGAGGAACTTGGAGATTGTTAAGTCATGAATTTACTGTCTAAAGTTTAATTTTCTGTCATTTTTCAATCAATTTTGTTATCTTTTCATTTTGTACTTGTTTCTCAGGGCCTGACGCTGCAATGTGTTACTCAAACAGTGCTGTAATATATCTCCCTTTTTATGACAAGTACACATTATTTGTCTTGTTTATCCCCGCCCACAGACTCCCCACAGTAGCACAAAAAGTCATTTTGGCTTTTTACAAAACTTTAAGCGTTGGAAATTGTCATGTTAGTTGCAATTATTGGTATGAATAAGAAGAGACAAATTTGATTACCTTTTATTTTTTTTCAAGTAGTGCATTGTACAAAGTGAAGAAAAAAAATTATAACCATTCTAAATTTACTAAAACAATGCCTAGCTTGTTATTATTGATCATTAGCTATTTTTGCCTTTATAAGTTAATGTTGTTTCAAAAAGAGAAAGAAATCATGTAATCGACTCCAAATGTAGTGTGAAGAAAGTTTACTTCGTTGCTACTATTGACTAACCTTTTTTTATTTATGACGTTTTAAGAAAGAGGAAAATTTATGTAATAGACTCGATCTCCTATTATTGATCATCTTTTTTCCCCCTCAAAAAATGCATATACATTAATGAACATGTAGTCCACCAGTAATTACAAAATTAATGGTGCATTTATAATTGTGTTCGTCCTTCAATAATGCTAAATAATATGCGGCTTAGTTAAAACTTAAAGAGTAAAGGTCTAAAATACGGACCACAATGCCGATCTTGCAAGAGAGAGCGCTAAATAATGTTGAATATACTGACTATAAGATAAAACCAATTAATTAAATTAAATTCTATATGCACGAGTTAAAAATTGGTGAAAGATTCAAGTCAAATTGAGCATGCTTGCTAAAGAAATTATGGTCACAAGTCAATGATGTTTTCAATCAGTGATAAAAATCAGAACACTCAAGATAATTGTCAATTTATAAGACTTTTATCTAATTTGCAAGTCTAATTGTCAATTCGCCATTCATTCTTTATTTGGTATAGACTCGAATGAATGTTATTGAACCGCAAGTTCGTTGTGATTTATTATATTATAAGTTTCATTCTGTATTTTTAAGAAAAAAAATGTATTTATAGAATAAATATATTTGTAAATTTACTTCTCTAGGTGTGAATGATTTATGTATTTGACCTACATTTTAAAGCATAGTTAGCTTGAAATATAAACTTCTCCATATTGCAAGTTTACAAATCGATAAAAAAAAATTTTAAAATTTTTCCTGAATAGAACAATTAAAAATAAAAGAATTAGGATACGTAAGCCACTAAAATATTTGAAGCTGTCTAGGAAAGAAAAATATTAGCACGTGTGCCACACCTTTAAATTATGACAAGATTATAGTTAGTCCAAGCCTAGCTAGTTATATTGACTAGTATAATGATTGACAAGAAAATCAACAATATAAAATATCAATGGTCTTCCATGCACAATAATCCCGCTCTTAATTTCATTTTGCTCGAAATTACATATAAAAGTAGTAGTCAGGTACGTATACATTAATAGCTTATACGTGTCGTACGTGTGCCCTTTCTTTGGTATTCAAATATCTCGAGATCTTTGTCTATTTTTTAGAGTAAATCTTACGATGAATAACGATGAAATAATACATGATATATAATCCTTTGAGCTAATTCATTTTACAAGGTTTATCTTTCAATATGGACCCCAAGTTAATATGGTATTGAAAATCGTTCAAATTAAAAGAACAATTCGATTCGACTAAGACTCAATTAATATATAGATTCCAAGATGAGTTGAAATCTCGTGGGAGCATATTAAGTGTAAATCTAATGCTCGGACATGATTGAAATAGGGTGGGTCGAATGAAGTGGGCTTGGGACGGACTCTCAAGCTTGATTATGGGTGATATATGTGAATTATATAATTTTCATGAGCTATGGATTTTGGACAAAGTGGTGTATTTAATATTTATTCGAAACCTTGCCCTTTAGAGATCGCTTGCTCAGATTTTTGGATTAAGAGCACAATTTCCAATTATCAATCAAGATAAATTGTCTTTTTAATGCTAGTCAATAAGTTATGTTACTACGGAAAGAAGATGGAACTAAAAAGAAACGAATGTATATGTTGACAATATTTTTGATGTAGCACTCAATATTATAAATGAAAGCAAGGATGTGGTACCAAAGTTCGGAAGAATGTCAAAATCGAAATGATTGGCCAAGTTGGAAAGATGCAATCTAGGCAAAATTGGATTACTAGAAAAACATAAAGTTTTCAAACCTACAATTCGAACACCTAATTGTACAAAGCTAGTGGGGAGTATAAATGGGTGTTTCTAGGAAAATGAAATGAAAAAAAAAATAAAAATTCACAAGGCGTGACATTGAATACAAAGAGACACGTTCTCTTGTAATGATACAATTACGTTCCAATATTTTGTTCGCCTGACGATACATGAAAGACTTGAGATGCGTGTAATGGATGTGATTACAACTTTTTTATATGGATTGCTTGATAATGATGTCTATATGAAAATTCTTGATGGATTTTAAAATACCAGAACCATATCATTCAAGTTCACAGGATATTTATTTGATTAAATTATAGAGATCCTTGTATTGATTAAATCAATTATAAATAAATCAAGATCTGTGTTTAACGTTATTGTTGTACAATGGCTGATCTAAATATTATTACTTCAAAAGAGCTTCCAAAGGTAGCATGTTATTTAAAGAGAGAATTTGAAACGAAAAATTTTAGAAAAATAAAGTTTTGTCTTGGCTTACAAATTAAACATTGAGTCAACGGAGTTTTGTTCGCCGGTCAACCTACATAGAAAAGGTCTTAAAATGATTTTATACGGATAAATAAATCTATTGAGAACACCAATGATTTTCTATTTACTTAATGTGAAAATAATCATTTTCATCGTCGGGGAGATAACAAGAACTTATTAATCCTGAAGTATAGGGATGGCAACAGGGCAGGGAAAGGGGGGCGGGGCGGGGCAAGAAATTTCCCGCTCCATTCCCGCCCCGTTACCCGTTTAAGGCGAGGTGGGTCCTTGCCCAGTTTAACTTTTTTTTAAAGTTTTCAATAATTTTTTTTATTGCCCCCATTAATTAGATTTAGACAAATAATTTTAGTTGCCATTTTCTATTAGAACAAATGAAATTTTCAATTTAAAGTATTGAATTCTATAAAAAAAATTTTAAAAATTAAACGGGGCGGGGACGGGGGAAAAATTGGCTGCCTCGTCCCCGCCTGAAATACCCGATTAAGCGGGTTATCCCCTCCTCGTTCGGGGCTAGGTTCCTCGGATATCGGATTTGTCGGAATTTTTTTGCCATCCCTACTGAAGTGTCGTATCCTAGTTTCATATGTGCACTTTTAGCTTGCTAATAATATAAAACCAAATATTGTATTTTCTGTGTAAGTTTGTTAGCAAGACATAATTCTCCAACTCGAAGTTATTGGAATGGAATTAAACATGTATTTTGCCATCTGTATGGAAGAATTGATATGGGTTTATTTTAATCAAATAAATTCAAATCGAAAATTGTAGGTTATTCTGATGTAGGGCTCAATCTCAAACATTTTTTCTATTAAAGTGTGGCTATATATACTACTATAACATGGAAATCTTCAAATCAAACCTTGAGTGCCACTTCTTTAAATCACGATGCTACTTGCAATCAATGAAACTAGTAGATAATGTGTATGGCTGAGGTTAACGATTCAAAACGTTCAAGAGACATGCGGTTTATCTTTCGACAAAGAAACTCTAACAGAATGTTTGAATATAAAATGTTGCACGAATAGCTCAACTCAAAGAAGGATTATTAAAGGAGATAGAACGAAACATATGTAATTATTTTTTACCCATAACCTTGATAAAAGAGGTGATAATGATATTCAACAAATTAATTCAAAGACAATCTGGCATACTTGTTTGCAAAAGCATTACTCACTGCAACATTTGAGAAGTTGGTGCACAATACTGGAATGTGTCGATTTAGAGATCTCAAGTTTAGTTTGCTCCTATTATTGATCATCTTTTTTTCCCCTCAAAAAATGCATGTGCATTAATGCACATGTAGTCCACCAGTAATTACAAAATTAATGGTGCATTTATAATTGTGTTCGTCCTTCAATAATGCTAAATAATATGCGAATGCCGATCTTGCAAGAGAGCGCGCTAAATAATTTTGAATATACTGACTATAAGATAAAACCAATTAATTAAATTAAATTCTATATGCATGAGTTAAAAATTGGTGAAAGATTCAAGTCAAATTGAGCATGCTTGCTAAAGAAATTATGGTCACAAGTCAAAGATGTTTTCAATCAGTGATAAAAATCAGAACACTCAAGATAATTGTCAATTTATAAGACTTTTATCTAATTGTATGATGACCCAAAATTATCATACATTTTTGGTTGATAAATTCAATTATCAATTACAATGGGGACAAAAAATATAAGTTAGGTGCATGCATCAATATCCTACACATGATTGTATTTAACATTATTAGTATATGTTATACTACATATTTTAAGATATAAAATGTAGTACAATCTCGCTTCTTTCGCTATTCATTCTTTATTTGGTACAGACTCGAATAAATGTTATTGAACCGCAAGTTCGTTGTGATTTATTATATTACAAGTTTCATTCTGGATTTTCAAGAAAAAAAAATTTATGTATTTGTAGAATAAATATATTTGTAAATTTACTTCTCTAGGTGTGAATGATTTATGTATTTGAACTACGTTTTAAAGCATAGTTAGCTTGAAATATAAACTTCTCCATATTGCAAGTTTACAATTCGATAATTTTTTTCTTTTTTTTTTTCCCTGAATAGGAACAAGAAAAAATAAAAGAATTAGGATACGTGAGCCACTAAAATATTTGAAGCTGTTTAGGAAAGAAAAATATTAGCACGTGTGCCATACCTTTAAATTATGACAAGATTATAGTTAGTCCAACCCTAGCTAGTTATATTGACTAGTATAATGAATGACAAGAAAATCTTACGATGGATAATGATGAAATAATACATAATATATAATCCTTTTGAGCTAATTCTTTTTACAAGGTTTATCTTTCAATATGGAACCCAAGTTAATATGGTATCGGATGTCATTAAATTTAAAAGAGTAATTCGCTCTGACTAAGACTCAATTAACATACAGATTTCAAGATGAGTTACAATCTTCGGGAGCATATTAAGTGTAAATCTAATGCTCGGACATGATTGAAATAGGGTGGGTCAAATGAAGTGGGCTTGGGACGGACTCTCAGGCTTGATTATGGGTGATATATGCGAATTATATTATTTTCATGAGCTATAGATTTTGGACAGAGTGGTGGATGTGTATTTAATATCTATTCGAAATGTTGCCTTTTAGAGATCGCTTGCTCAGATTTTTTGATTAATGACTTGTTTGATATCCATTATTCTAAAATAAATTTTTCTCTCTCTTATTTTAACTAATATTTTTCAATAAAATAATACTACACACAAATCAATTTTATTTTTTATTTTTAACCACATATTTTCCATCAAAACACTATTTAAAATGCATTTTTAGGAGAATAATGTGGCTCAAACAGGGTGTAAGAGAACAATTTCCAATTATCAATCAAGATAATTTATCTTTTTAATGCTAGTGAATTTACATCCCAATGTTTTAACGAATATTGTACGACAATCGAGATAAAAATTGAACATTATGTCGCCCATGTTCATACAAAAAAGTGATCTAGCGGAATTAATCATTAAGCATAAGGATTTTCACAAGGCGTGACATTGAATACAAAGAGACACGTTCTCTTGTAATGATACAATTACGTTCCAATATTTTGTTAGCCTGACGATACATGAAAGACTTGAGATGCGTGTAATGGATGTGATTACAACTTTTTTATATGAATTGCTTGATAATGATGTCTATATGAAAATTCTTGATGGATTTTAAAATAACAGAACCATATCATTCAAGTTCACGGGATATTTATTTGATTAAATTACAGAGATCCTTGTATTGATTAAAGCAATTATTGTTGTACAATGGTCGATCTTGGAACTTCAAAAGAGCTTCCAAAGGTAGTATGTTATTAAAAAGAGAATTTGAAACGAAAGATCTTGGAAAAATAAAGTTTTGTCTTGGCTTACAAATTAAATATTGAGTCGATGGAGTTTTGTTCGTTGGTCAACCTGCACAGAAAATGTCTTAAAATGATTTTATACGGATAAATAAATCCATTGAGAAAACCAATGATTTTTTGTTTACTTAATGTGAAAATAATTATTTTCGTCATCGAGGAAATAACAAGAACTTATTAATCCTGAAGTATCGTATCTTAGTTTCATATGTACACTTTCAGCTTGCTAATAATATAAGACCAGATATTGTATTTTCTGTAAGTTTGTTAGCAAGACACAATTCTCCAACTCGAAGTTATTGGAATGGAACTAAACTTATATTTTGCTATCTCTATGGAAGAATTGATATGGGTTTATTTTACTCAAATAAATTCAAATCGAAAATTGTAGGTTATTCTGATGTAGGATACTTGTCCAATCCACATAAAGCTCGATCTCAAACATGTTTTCTATTAAAGTGTGGCTATATACACTACTATATCATGGAAATCTACAAATCAACCCTTGATTGCCACTTCTTTAAATCATGATGCTACTTGTAATCAATCAAACTAGTAGATAATGTGTATGGCTGAGGTTAATGATTCAAAACGTTCAAGAGACACGTGGTTTATCTTTCGACGAAGAAACTCTAACAGAAATGTTTGAATATAAAATGTTGCACAAATCGCTCAACTCAAAGAAGGATTATTAAACGAGATAGAACGAAACATATTTCATCGAAATTATTTTTTTACCCATGACCTTGATAAAAAAAGAGTGATAATGATATTCAACAAATTAATTCAAAGACAATATGGCATACTTGTTTGCAAAAGCATTACTCACTGCAACATTTGAGAAGTTGGTGCACAATATTGGAATGTGTCGAATTAGAGATCTCTAGTGATTCTAGTGGAGTAAAATATGTGTTGTACCCTCTTTTCCTCGATAGAGGTTTTATTTCACTGGATTATCTTCACAAAATTTTTAACGAAACAAAATTTATTGCATATTTACAAGAATAACGTACTCTTTTTTTCCCCGATTATATTTTTTCTTCCCACATAATTTTTTCAGTATGATTTTATTGATGCATATTCTTTGAAATGACATCAAAGAAGAGTGTCTAAATATTGTGGATGTCTAAAATTGAAGTTGAATTGAATTCCACTAGTATGTTAATATATTCATTTTATTTCAATTGATGTTGTAACAGTGGGAATACTTGTATAAGACTATAATTAGGTTTTGCAAGAATTCGGGGAAGATGAGCAAGAAAAGGAATTTCTTTCCCACTTGTCCCGTAACTTTTATATAGTCCCTATAATAATTTCTTCCATTTTTTTTATCTTTAGTTTTTTGAATTTCGGTTTAATGGTATGAGCTCAAACGAGTCTCTATAGCTTCCAATAAATATAAGAGATGTACATAAAACAAAAAATAAATCTAATTTTAAGGACACATATTGTCATTTGAGTGTGTGAGCTAGTAGTATCAAAATGAGTCGATCAATTTGGACTTGCCCGCTAGCATCTTAGCCGAGCTCGGGGTTGTGAGAAAACGCACTTGGACCACCTTCAAAAGATGTAAACCCGACCAGCCTGCAACATTTGCGGGCCGGTTCAATCAGATTCAATATAACCTGCCATTATCATATTTATAATTTTCTTCATCTATTTTTTGCCACAAAACATGCCCAATTTAAAGTAAGATATTAGAAGGCGATATATCATTCTCCGTTTTACATAGATTTAGTGGCAGTGGGCCTAGGCCATTTGCCCCATTCTGGCACCACTAGGTGATACCACGAATGAATATAAAATCGTCCTACTCAAATTTTTCTCATAAATTGAAGGCGACACATTCTAGAAATCTACGTGGTAACGTTAATACTCCCGAGCACTGTTTAGGACCACTAATGTCATGCATAAGCAACATTAAAACTGAATTTATCATCTCAGTCTCAGTTAATTCATTAACGTTAATTATATCAAATATATGTCCGAAATCTGATCATAACAGCTTATGTATTACAAAGACGAATTGTCCAAGTTTTATTTAAAGTTATCATGTCAAAGGTCATGCAGCTTTGTCCTCTTACTATCTAAGGTTGCACAGAAAGGAAAATGAAAATGAAAATGAATCTACAGGTACACCTGTCATTTGAAAATCTTATCTTTACACAGGAGGAGAAAATGAAAACGAAATTCAACGTGTCACTGGAAAATCATATTTTGTAAAACTAGAGATACTAAATACTGTGACAACGTTGTGTGTTAAATATTTAATTTCAAAAAATGCTATTTGATAATTAAAGCATGAAATTATATAATTTTGTAGCTGCTGGACCCGTAGTTAAGTTAATTCTTGGAAAGAAACAAAAGGGTTTATAATGATGTGCAGATCTTAGCCTTTTTTTTTTTTTTGAGAAAAATGGTTTTCTGGAGAATGTATTATTAAAAACTTGAGAAAATTTATGGATCAATGCTTAAAATTATTTTATTAAAAAAATGTGTAATTGAAAATGAATATAATTTTTAAACTTTTCAAAGAATTTTGATTTTCTATCGGAATCTCAAATGAAAATGATAGCATTTTGAAATTTCCGCATCCATTCATTTGAGAGTAACAAGACAAATGAAATAATGGTCAACTTTTTCATTCTCATTTTTGGTATAATATGGCTCAAACGTGGGCTAAACGTCTTACTGCAAATCGTCATGTCAAACGTCATGAATTGTCCTCTTAATATATATGCCAAAGGCCTCCATTCTATCTACTCGTTTCTGTACCACAAAATATCCAAATTTTCTGCTGCATAAGTAGAATTCTTATCATTTTCCCGTACACAAAATTTTGAGATGACTCGACCTCATGTGCTTCTAGTAACTTTTCCTATACAAGGCCATATTAATCCATCCCTTACATTTGCCAAGACCCTTGACAGGAATGGCATTAAAGTCACCTTTGTAACAAGTTTATATGCCCAGCGGCACATGGTGAAAGGCACAGGTAACACCACCAACGGTATTACTTTCGTAGCGTTTTCTGATGGATACGACGACGGTGTTAAACTCAGTGATGATCAACAGCAATACATGATGGAAATTAGAAAAAGCAGTTCCGAAGCATTAAGGAGCACGATTCTTGCCCGTGCCGAACAAGGACACCCGGTTACATGCCTAGTTTACAGTCTCCTGCTCCCGTGGGCTGCAGTGGTCGCTCGTGAAGTCCACATCCCAAGTGCTGTTCTATGGATTCAACCGGCCACCGTGTTGGATATATACTACTATTATTTCAATGGCTATGCTGAAGAAATCAGCAATCCCTTTGAGGATCCGTCGTGGGTAATCCAGTTGCCTAGACTTCCATTGCTGGCTAAACGTGATCTTCCATCCTTCATGCTTCCTTCGGGTGGGGGAGGTCCGTATAGCTTTGCTCTTCCGTTGTTTAAAGAGCAGATAGAGACATTGGATGCAGAAACAAAGCCAAAAGTTCTCGTAAATACATTCGATGCACTAGAGCCTGATGCACTTAAGGCGATAGAAGACTACGAGTTAATCGGGATTGGACCCTTAATTCCTTCAGCTTTCTTGGATGGAAAAGATCCATTGGATAAGGGCGTTGNTGCACTAGAGCCTGATGCACTTAAGGCGATAGAAGACTACGAGTTAATCGGGATTGGACCCTTAATTCCTTCAGCTTTCTTGGATGGAAAAGATCCATTGGATAAGGGCGTTGGTGGAGATCTTTTTCACAAATCTGATGATTGTCTTCAATGGTTGAACTCGAAGCCAGAATCTTCCGTGGTTTATGTGTCATTTGGTAGTCTTTTGAGGCTCCCAAAAGTTCAATTGGAAGAGATTGCTAAAGGATTGCTTGAGTGTGGACGACCATTTTTATGGGTTATACGTGTAAATGAGAACCAAGAAGTAGAAAATGACGATGACAAACTAAGTTGTTTGGAAGAATTGGAAAAACTTGGGAAAATAGTACCATGGTGTTCACAACTTGAGGTCCTAACACACCCTTCGTTAGGTTGTTTTGTGACTCATTGTGGTTGGAATTCGACATTAGAGAGTTTAGCATGCGGTGTTCCTGTGGTGGCATTTCCACAGTGGACTGATCAAGGGACCAATGCAAAGCTTATTCAAGATGTTTGGAGGACAGGCCTAAGGGTGAACGTAAGAGAAGATGGCATCGTTGAGAGCGACGAGATCAAGAGGTGCATTAGAACAATAATGGACGATGGAGAAAAAAGTCGAGAATTGAGAGAGAATGCAAGGAAATGGAAGAATTCTGCAAGAGAAGCTATGCTGGAGGATGGTTCTTCCACTAAGAACTTGAAGGCTTTTGTTGAGGAACTTAGAGAATGTAAGTCGTGAATTTACTGTCTAAAATTTGTTGTCATTTCCCATTCAGTTTTCTTATCTTTTTATTTTGTACTCAGTTTCCTACAATCTGTTGTTGCAAGGTGTTAACATAAAAAGTGGTCTTGTTTGAATTAATTTGTAATAAAATGAGGTTACCAAATGGTTTAATAACGAATTTTTAGCCAACTTTGAGGGTCGTTTTAGGTGTGTCTCATTTCTAATTATTGACGTTAAAGGGTGTTTGGTGGAAATTAAAATTAGATTTTTAGTAAATTGTGATAGAAGTTTTTGAAATGTGTGATTGATAATATATAGCACTAATAATCATTCCGAGTGACCGATTGAGTTAGGAACAACCTCGTGTGACCATTCACCCGGCGAGACAGCCGACCCCCATAGAGCGCAGCCGACCCCCATAGAGGCCGCTCACCGCCACGAGGCCGTCGACCCCG
>CAIGRB010061924.1:18881-45269 GCA_903798255.1 Fraxinus quadrangulata
GTGTGTCATAAATCACCTTGAAACTTGCAGGCATTACACCTTCTCCAAGTGTAAAATTGTCAATTATCTTCTCCTAGCCTTAGAGGTGGAGGTTCTTTAACATGAAAGTTTTCACAATTTCTACATCTACATTGTTTTTCATCAGACATGCCAATCTATAGGGAACGAAGTCTCTCACAAAAACCTGCTCATAGAAAGTTGAAGGTGTCAAAATTGCAGTGGCAAATGATAAAGAATTTTTCTACTTGCCTTCATCTTGAATTGCTGATCATATAAATTAATAAGAGATCAATTAGGAAGAACTTGTCTCCCGCGATTCTGTAAAATTAAAAGAAATATGATATTGTCAACTAAATAAAGCAACTCATCAATTTTTAAATGATCAAAGAACAAAAATCTTGAGTTAGTAAATAGTTAAAGACCACCAGATAAGAACAAAAAAGATGAGGACCTATCCTCAATCATTCTATTTATGTGTTAAGCAATTATAGATCATACAAGTGCATTTCAAAGTCCAGAGCACGTCATATATAATTCAGTGCTTAAGCTACAAAGGAAAACCAATTTTCAAATACTTAATCCACAAAAGAGATACTTCTAAGCTCATTATTGAACTGCTGATAATTGAGCTGTGATATATAAATTATTCACATCACTTCCTACCACTAAAAGGACCCAACAACAAGTAGGGGTAACTTCAACTGTAGGAATGATATTTGTGCAGTATACTTTTCATCTTCTCCAACTATAGGAAAAATGAGTTTTAGAAAATAAGGGCCAAACACGGGCTAAATATATTCCATATTGATTTTACTAAAAAGATAGTAAAAAAGAACAGAAAGTCAATCTCCGTTTAGAAAACAAGAAATGGAGAAGAAAAAAATTGGAAGAGCATAAAGATGATATAGAACAGAGAAATTATGAGAGAATTATCAAACTCGAAAGAGAGAAAAAAAATTAGAAAATTTTTTACTATTTGTTTCTGTGTCTCCTAGCTCTTCAACTGGAAATTCTGACTCCTTAATTCCACAACTTGTTGTTCTAAGAGATATCAACACAGGTAGAAGGCCTAAGCTAACGGAGAATGTGACATTAAATGCAAGAGGATGATCTTCCTTCAAATTGATTTCCTGTAAAAATCAAGTTATATAGCAATAAGCTATTAGTAACCAAGATCAAGTGTTTGAACTTAATTTTCTTGCAATCTTCTATCAAATACTGTATTTTGAAGATATTAACCTTTTGTGAATACATAGAATGAATCAGAGACCGAAAAGAAAACACTTTCTCGCCTTCCCTTGGATCGAAAAATTGTCCAACTCCCATAGAAGTGGCTGGTGGAGGTCTACCCGAAATGGTCTGCGCCATAGAGAACATAAAAAGTCTGTTAACATTATAAATCATCCTGCGATTATGCTAATCATACTTGAAAAGAGAGCAGCACATATAACTGAAAGTATATAGTGAGCTTCCCTTTTAAGTTCTATCTGCTTCGCATAGCATTTTCATACAAGAGAAAAAGACGATGGCCTATAACATTAATTTCTTCCATATCCATTTTAAAAGAATGTAGTAGATGTATTTAGTGTAGCAAATTGGTTTTCTTTATTGACTAGAAATGTATCAGGACAAAAAACTCCTTGAACCATGTTCAAACACCGAAAAACTGGAACAGTTTGTGCAAAAATTTGTGTATATAAATTATTCACATCACTAAAACCCACAAGAAAGAATAGAACCCGATAAGAAAGAATAGAAGTGGGTTTGAGGGCAATTTGTGATCTATATCAAAACCCACAAGAAAGAATAGAACCCAAGAAATATATATACGAACATTAAAAATCACAGAAACATAAAAATTCGAAAAATTGAAGTGGGTTTGAGGGCAATGTGGTTCAGATCTGGGATTTTCATAACTGTAAAATGAAGGGCTCCCTTCAAGCTAAAATCCCTCATCTAACTCATTTCCAAAATACCCACAAAATTCAGAGAGGGATCCAACTCTAGAAAGGTGAAACCCTCCACAAAGACATCAATATAAGGATAGAAATAGAAATTTTTAAAAAAAAAGGAAGAAGAAACCACACAAAATAATGAAAAATTAAACTCACAACCTGATGAGGATGTGGAGCGGCAGAAGGAGGAGTGGAGGACCCGAGACCGACAATACACTGCTGGTGGTAGAGGTGTATTCCGGAGTTCTCTTCTTGTTCTCCTCTCAGACACAGAACAAATGAGGGAATGGAACGACGATTAGAATGAAAAAATGAGATTTAGGGCAATATACATGTCATTTTAATCGAGACTTTTTAGTGCCAAAAGTTAGACTCGCAGCGTTCAAAAAAGTTGCAAAAGTGAGTTTTTTCACAATATTTAAAAAACGTTACAAAATATTATATATTAAGAGTTTAAACAACATACGTTGAACATTGCTATAAAATTATATTTTAACAACGGTCAACAAATGTTATAAAAAATAAAACTTTTCGCAACATTCAAAAAACGTTGCAAAAAGTAACATTAATTACATTAACTTATTGCAACATTCACTTGTAAAAATGTTGCAATAGACCCCTTTAGAAACATTCAATTAATGAATGTTACCTTTTAAGTGTTGTAAAAGAGTATTTTTGTTGTAGTGCTTGCTATTGAATTACATTGAAACAGATTAATAAGGGAATTTAAGATTTTAGTAATTTTCCAATCTAAATTTGCAAAACCTTTATAATTTGCTCACTACAATTGTTAGTTTAATTAAATTAATTAGTATAAATCATGCAAACAACTTTGGCTATTTGATTAGAGGTACACTTTATTGACACTAGCTTAAGCACATAGGCCTCGTGGAACGATATCCTACTCATTATTTTATTATTTGTTCGCGATGCGGTTCACTTGCGACAAATCAAATAATTAAGTGGATGTTCTTTTTGTATTTCAATTTTGTATTTTGAGTTTTGAATTCATTTTGAGTTTTGTGTTTTAAGTGTCCATGTTAAGATTGTTAAAAATGTATTATTTTTGGCATTTTGAAAAATTGTTTTGAAAACACTCAAAACGTGTTTTGAAAATTTTGGCTTGATTATAATTGAAAATATCAAAAACTACAAATTTGTCGTTTTGGGTTTTCTTTATAAATTTTTAACTTGTTTTCAAAAAAGCATTTTCAAAAATAGGAAAGAGAACGCGTATTGAAAAATCGAAAACATAAAACGGCTTGAAAATGGTAAAAAGAACATGCATTAAGTCTTTGGCGTCGTTACTCGAGACTATTGTATTTAATTAGTTTTAGTCATAACATTATTTTTTTTTATCGCTTTATTAGTTTTTAATTGCATGTTAGAAAAATATTACACGTTTATTTACTTATTTTCGGAATCTTACATGCAAAGTTTGAGGTACAGTGATCTTACTCAATTTAATCCAAAAATTGAACAACATTCATGTCGAGAAGAAAAGAACATATAGAACCACACCAAAAATGACAAAGAATCAATGGCAGAAGATATACAAAATCTGTTGGCTATTGGGATAAATGAGAATGTAGCAAATTTGATTATAGCCATATGTCACGAAAGTATTCTTTGTTTAAAATAAACAAGCTACATCTTCTAGTATGATTGTGAGTCAAAGTATCGTTCTCACAGAAATTGTACATGTTTCTATTCTAATTAAATTAGCCTTAACTGAAAATATGAAAATTGGTGATTTTTTTCTATAACTAAATTGTAATCTACTTATGAAAGCAATAACTAAATTAACGAAAATAAATGAAAATATGTGATTAATGCAAGTTTTTATGAAAATCAATTGATGAAATACGCAATAGGATCCCGACTACCCTTATATCAATCTCCTTTAACCCTAATCTTACAATTTAACAACACGATCAAATTATAAAGATCAATATTCTTAATTTATTTTAAAATCTCTCTCATGTAAAATTAAACATATTCTTACATGTGACATGACTATATTTCTATGAAGAATGCGAACATACTAGAATGCATTAATGATTTATGAATACTTAAAGACATGTGAAGTATAGATGTATATTTCTATCTCCTATCAGACTCTGACGATTAACATTATGTCTAACTTATTTTCCATCTTTCGAGGGTAAAACAAGTCACGATATTCATACAATCATTGTACACATAATTGTAAAGAAAATAATTCCATAAAACCGTTCAATAATTGAAGACGTGTTTGAATGTCAAGAAAAAATTAAGAATTAAAGGTTCATGATACAAGATTCATGGTAATCTTAGCACTAGATTTGTTTAGCCTAACTAGTTGTGAAGAAAACAAAATATGTAAAAGTTGTTCATTACTCGGAAATTTTTGAATTCATCTTGAAGTTCTTGAAATTCAATCTTGATGTGTTATTTGCCTCCTTTTGCAATTAATTCTCCACACCTCTAATTATGTTAATAAATTTTATTTATAGTATTCTCCTAAGAGTCCCAAAAGTCTCTAAAATTTAGGCAAATAATGACCCAAAAGGAAAAATCTCGGTTGGAATATAATTTAATGCAAAAAAACAGTTTTTGGCTGTGTTTTGGCCTGGATGATCACCCATGCATATGTTTCTGCCTCTGTTATTGATAAACCAAGCCGAGCAATCACCCAGCTATTATAACTAGGCAGTTGTCCAATTTTAAACACTTTCAAACGCTGTACTTTGGTCCCCGAATTTGATTCTTGCCTCTTTCAAGCCTTTTTCTCTTGCACTTTTGATCCACCAATTTCTAATTGCATCCAATTGAATCTGTAACATCTTCAATCTTCATTTTGTGGTCAGAATAAACTATTGAAATGTTGCAATGTAGTCCTCATACTTTTGCTTTCACCCTTCTTCTTTTTTGCTTGCTTAGAAATTGGTCCAGAACATAAACAAAAAAGAAATTAAACTAAATTAAGTGGAATTTACTATGTTGACAACATAAAAACTTAGTAATACGACCCAAATAAACGAGTCCAAAATTGAAACAAAAAGGAAATTAAACTAAATTAAGTAGAACTCACTACTTTGACGGCATAAAAATTTAGTAATATGGCCTAGATAAGTACACAAAATACACTTATCAAACACAAAACTAAAACATTTGTTTGTCCTCGAACAAAACAAAACAAAACTTAAGAATAAACCATATTACTATCCTACCCAAATCACAAATAACAAATTCGATGTTGAATTGCTTACCATATGCCTCAGGTTCGAAATTAAGTAACACTTTAGAAAGATCCAAACAACAGCAAAAATATATTTGTGTGTGTGTGATTAGCTAACATGGAACTCACAATCATACTAGAACACAACCAATTATGTGTTGTTGTTTTACTCACAATCCCAATTCTCTTGGTTCCATTTTTTTCTTATACCTCTCGTGCAATATCACTCATTTTGCTTTTCTCTCCAATCTCAAGGTATTTCTATCACATATGGGTTCCTAACAATCATTATAATGGATTTTTTCACATAAAGTGATCAGAGTTAGATACTTATAAACTTAGAAGGAAGATAGTAATCATTTCTCAAAGTCACACCGTCAGTTTTTAGAGTTCAAATCTCGAAATCCCTATTGGGCACCTATCACTTTTGATAGTCTAAATTCCTTTTTTCTTTCTTTCGCTATGAATATATTTTGATATATGCTCTCTTTTTTTTTTGACATTTTATATATAAGATTTCTCTCTATTAAGCTTTCTAAATGACCCATATAGCGTGTTTTAGGTCGAAAAATCTCAAGTCAGATGACCATAGGACACCCTAACAAGCTTAATTATTCGAGTAAAAAATGCTATGAAAAGGAGTATAAGATATATCACATTTTCTTTTGATATGGGATTTGAATTTTAACATTCGTCAGTGCCCATTTTAGATTCCATAACTTAAACTCCTTCAACCAATGATTTGATCTAAGAACTCCAAACCATCGAATTCTATGAACACAAGCACTAACCTTCCCATCTCCAAACTACTTTCTAGAAGTTTGGTTTCTATATTAAGGAGTTGAGAATTCTATTAAACGTAGGTCAAACACATCAACAATTAAATCCACATAATCAAGTCATGCTCCAACATAAGTAATGAGTCAATAATGGTAGTGTGCTCAAATAATTAAGTCTAACATAGATAAGTACTCAAGTAAAAGCACATGTTATGGTGTTGTCTATTAATCAATCTAAAACTATACTCAATTCAAATAAATATACCGTTCAACGCTAAACAAGACACTACCTTTGAATTTTTTTTTTGTTCAAATTAGATAAGTTATACAAACCCGAAAAGCAATTGAAAAACAAGAAACATAAATCCTAAGCCTCAAAATACTTACCCATCCCCAAACTAGAATTATACATTGTCCCCAATGTAAAAGTAAAAATAATAAAAAATAACTAAGGGATCAGATACTCTCTGAGGGTAGATGTAGATGAGTGAAAAAATCAGACGACTGGCTAGATGACCTAGTAGGTCTAAAAGACTAGATGGTCCTTACTATCTACGTTTCGGTCAATTGCCTCCAATTGACTTCCAAAATGTAGCATATGCTCTTGCACCTGATCATATGCATAAGTCATCGTTCTTTGATCATGGCGCGTCCTGTCATCACTTTGCTATAATCTACGTAATTGCATACTCACTCTCTGCAACTCCTCCTCCATGTTGATTTGCCTCTGTTGCATCGCCCCTAAAATATTTGTTATGTTGCCAACAGATCCACCCAACTCCAACTAGGTTAATTGCATCTTAGCCAACTGTTTTCTTAGGAGGGTTGTGTCGGCATCTAGAGCATGTTGTGGTACTACATGTGTTTGCTCATGGTCATGCGCTCTTCCTTCTCCCCCCCCAGTCTTGCTTCTGAATTTTCAACGATTCTTAAACTACTTGGGGCATCTAGAGCAACACTTTCATCTCTTGGTAGTAGTGGAACCCCGGTTGTCAAGCAGATCAAACTGATCAAGCATGGAAACATAATACTGCGCTAAAGATCGATAGATGAAGCCAACTCCTGTATGAAAATATATATATGGGCTCCCAAGTTAAACTTTTGCACTATTTCCATGTGATAAAGCAGCGTAGCCCTTTCTTCATTAAATTTTATTCGCTGGGATACATGGTAAATATTGGTGTAGAAGATGATATGCAAAAGTCTGAGCTCTGAAGTCAACTCGTTATGTAGAAAGCGAGATGAATGAAGTAGCCACTCAACCTCCTCACCATACAGAAAACGAGCTACCAATGACATGTCTTGCTCCTCTGGTGGGGGCTATATCTTAGTGTGGTTCAGCCCATAATATCTGTCAATTATCGCTGGGCTGAATGAGATCCATTTTCCTCTAACCCAAGTTTGGTTTATGTGTGAAGATTTTGGGTCATCAATTTCAACATTGAAGTTGGTGAAAAATTCCCTTACCAACGTAGGATATGTCATGTGAGGCGTACCAACAACTTTTTCCCAACCGCAGTGGTGTATAATTTTTTCTAGTAGTGATCCTTGAAAATCACCAATCATGACCCGCCATCTTGATAAAATTTCTTATCCTTCCACTTTGTCTCAAAATTTTCACGATTCTGCACATTCAAAAATCATTGTATTTTCTCGTCATCTAAATGTTCATTCGCCCTTTGAAGCTGGGTCAATGTTTCCCCCTACCTTAGACTTTCATTTTTCTTGAGTCGTGGCTTTTCTTTTTGGTGGTATTTTGTTCCTATATATGAAAATAGAAAATGTAAGCATAATGGGTAATAAACATAGAGTAGGATAAAGTGGGGAATACCCCCAAACTACACAACTTTATGTCAATTTTAATACACTAAAACGTAAAAGATCATGTCATGCTGGAGAAAATGTCATCGTATAGGGTATATATCCAATAGACGAAGATGATCTATCTTACATTCCCTAAAACAACCTAAAAAAAAGGTAAATTCGCATTTTCACCCTAAACCAATCATGGACTTTCACCACCTAAAAAGGTCAAGAAAAAGTGATCTTTTCCCGAATGATCTACAGGCTTATGTATTTTGGTCTTACTCATATTCACATTTGAGGTCAAGCGGAGGTCGTTTGGGTTAGATGAGGCGGGACGAAGTAGGTGACCCAATGTGATCCATTCCTAGCCTTGTCCATCTATGGGCTGCAAATCAGTAATTGTGTTTCTCCTTTAAACTTCTATGAATTTCTACATCAAAGGCAATACCAAATGCATGTCAGCCAATTCAATTGCTAGTTTAGCCCTAAATTGACTTAGAGGTGGAGGTTCTTTAACAGGAAAGTTGGTAGGTTCTTCCTGCCTCTGTGTGTCATATTTGCTTTCACCCTTCTTCTTTTTTGCTTGCTTAGAAATGGGTCCAAAACAGAAACAAAAAAGAAATTAAACTAAATTAAGTGGAATTCACTACGTTGACGACATAAAAACTTAGTAATACAACCCAAATAAACGAGTCCAAAATTGAAACAAAAAGGAAATTAAACTAAATTAAGTAGAACTCACTACTTTGACGACATAAAAATTTAGTAATATGGCCTAGATAAGTACACAAAATGCACTTATCAAACACAAAACTAAAACATTTGTTTGTCCTCGAACAAAACAAAACAAAACTTAAGAATAAACCACATTACTATCCTAACCAAATCACAAATAACAAATTCGATGTTGAATTGCTTACCATATGCCTCAGGTTCGAAATTAAGTAACACTTTAGAAAGATCCAAACAACAGCAAAAATAGATTTTTTGTGTGTGTGATTAGCTAACATGGAACTCACAATCATACTAGAACACAACCAATTATGTGTTGTTGTTTTACTCACAATCCCAATTCTCTTGGTTCGATTTTTTTCTTATACCTCTCGTGCAATATCACTCATTTTGCTTTTCTCTCCAATCTCAAGGTATTTCTATCACATATGGGTTCCTAACAATCATTATAATGGATTTTTTCACATAAAGTGATAAGAGTTAGATACTTATAAACTTAAAAGGAAGATAGTAACTATTTCTCAAAGTCACACCGTCAGCTTCTCGAGTTCAAATCTCGAAATCCCTATTGGGCACCTATCACTTTTGATAGTCTAAATTCCTTTTTTTCTTTCTTTCGCTATGAATATATTTTGATATATTCTCTTTTTTTTTGACATTTTATATATAAGATTTCTCTCTATTAAGCTTTCTAAATTACCCATATAGCGTGTTTTAGGTCGATAAATCTCAAGTCAGATGACCATAGACACCCTAACAAGCTTAATTATTCGAGTAAAAAATGCTGTGAAAAGGAGTATTAAATGTATCACATTTTCTTTTGATATGGGATTTGAATTTTAACATTCGTCAGTGCCCGTTTTAGATTCAATAACTTAAACTCCTTCAACCAATGATTTGATCTAAGAACTCCAAACCATCGAATTCTATGAACACAAGCACTAACATTCCCATCTCCAAACTACTTTCTAGAAATTTGGTTTCTATATTAAGGAGTTGGGAATTCTATTAAACGTAGGTCAAACACATCAACAATTAAATCCACATAATCAAGTCATGCTCCAACATAAGTAATGAGTCAATAATGGTTGTGTGCTCAAATAATTAAGTCTAACATAGATAAGTACTCAAGTAAAAGTACATGTTATGGTGTTGTCTATTAATCAATCTAAAACTATACTCAATTCAAATAAATATACCGTTCAACGCTAAACAAGACACTACCTTTGAATTTTTTTTGTTCAAATTAGATAAGTTATACAAACCCGAAAAGCAGTTGAAAAACAAGAAACATAAATCCTAAACCTCCAAATAACTACCCATCCCCAAACTAGAATTATACATTGTCCCCAATGTAAAAGTAAAAATAATAAAAAATAACTAAGGGATCAGATACTCTCTGAGGGTAGATGTAGATGAGTGAAAAAATCAGGCGACTGGCTAGATGACCTAGTAGGTCTGAAGGACTTGATGGTCCTTACTATCTACGTTTCGGTCAATTGCCTCCAATTGACTTCCAAAATGTAGCATATGCTCTTGCACCTGATCATATGCATAAGTCATCGTTCTTTGATCATGGCGCGTCCTGTCATCACTTTGCTATAATCTACGTAATTGCATACTCACTCTCTGCAACTCCTCCTCCATGTTGATTGCCTCTGTTGCATCGCCCCTAAAATATTTGTTATGTTGCCAACAGATCCACCCAACTCCACCTAGGTTAATTGCATCTTAGCCAACTGTCTTCTTAGGAGGGTTGTGTCAGCATCTAGAGCATGTTGTGGTACTACATGTGTTTGCTCATGGTCATGCGCTCTTCCTTCTCTCCCCCAGTCTTGCTTCTGAATTTTCAACGGTTCTTAAACTGATTGGGGCATCTAGAGCAACACTTTCCTCTCTTGGTAGTAGTGGTACCCCGGTTGTCAAGCAGATCAACTGATCAAGCATGGAAACATAATACTGCGCTGAAGATCGATAGATGAAGCCAACTCCCATATGAAAATATATATATGGGCTCCCAAGTTAAACTTTTGCACTATTTCCATGTGATAAAGCAGTGTATCCCTTTCTTCATTAAATTTTATCCGCTGGGATACATGGTAAATATTGGTGCAGAAGATGATATGCAAAAGTCTGAGCTCTGAAGTCAACTCGTTATGTAGAAAGCGAGATGAATGAAGCAGCCACTCAACCTCCTCAACAAAAAGTGATCTTTTCCCGAATGATCTACAGGCTTATGTATTTTGGTCTTACTCATATTCACATTTGAGGTCAAACGAAGGTCGTTTGGGTTAGATGAGGCGGGACGAAGTAGGTGACGCAATGTGATCCAATTCCTAACCTTGTCCATCTATGGGCTACAAATCAGTAATAGTGTTTCTCCTTTAAACTTCTATGAATTTCTACATCAAAGGCAATACCAAATGCATGTCAACCAATTTAATTGCTAGTTTAGCCCTAAATTGACAAGAATTTCCACTTAGTCATATTATCAAACACCTTGAAGGTCATGTTGTTTTCCCTAAAATTGAAACACTAGAGTTTGAATCAAAGCCTCAAACATTTCAATTTACCAACACAATCAACTACTTCACAATTACTTAAACACATACTCTTTCTCAATCATCCAATTTGAATCTTTCACAACAAAACTGTTTGAATCTATCACATTGCTTGCGTACAATAGCCATCCACATGACTTTTCCTTGCATATTGCTCGCAATTTATATCCTTCATTCTTGACATACTTTATCTCCCAGTTTGATGTTACAGAATGCTCAGTTAATGCCCATTTCAAAACTGCTTTTGTCTCAAACACCATACTTGTAGCGCACAAAATAAAAAAAGTAAGGGATGTAAAACACAAATCATATTTCTTAAAGGGGGTTTTACAACATAATCATTTTATATGGGGGTATATCAAAACGTACTGTCGACAATTTATTATAATATAAGGGGGGATTTTGATAATCTTTTCGAAAACTTGATTGCTCCATGTTAGTTGACAAATTGAATTCATCATTTCGTTCTCTCTGTCTAGATGTTGTTCATTCATCTTCTTCACTATCCAAACTATGTAACTCATCTGACTCCCCATAGTCAGTGTCCAAGTCTCTGACTTTTTGCCCATCGCACAATCTAAAACCAAAATCAGAACCAAAATTAGCTTGCTCCTCAACCTTGTCGCCAACCTCAGGTTCATCTTCAACCTCGTAATCACTTTTCACAAAGCCTTTGTTGTCATTTTCCATTCAATCATCTGGGACCCTCTCAACCATCTCTGGGTTCTCATCACTGAAGAATGATAGTTGTTCAAACTTCAGAATACCTCGAGGAAACCTCTATGATCGTGGGTGAACAAGGAACTGATCGTATAACGTGGGTTAACAATCGAAATCCTCTCAATCTTCGTATCGTTTCGTCTTGCACAAAACCCTCATCTTTGTGTTGGAAGGGTATTATTAAAGATGAAAATATAAATTGACGCATTTGTCCTTTCTTATTTATCCATTTTTCCCATTTTCCTTGGGATTTAACTACATACCAGACGGATGCTGATGATAAGGGGTGTTTTACACAAAACGTTTGAAACATGGGAATTTTCTACGATTTTCAATAGGTATATTGCAAAATGAAATGTTTACAGGGGTATTTTTCTATTAATCCCGTAACTAGTGTTTCACCTATATCCATGTCATCTAGGAGGATTAGAACCCAAATAATATCTAGTCTACATAATGTTGTAATTCCATTACATTGACTATCTCCCAATTCAAACCATTCAAAAATAGCATTAGCCCTGATCATAACTATCTCCATCTTCTTCTGATAATCCTCTACACTCCATGAACCTTGACTTTGAAGTTTTTGATAAAGATCTATATAATAATGATTAGGTACAAATCTCTTCCCCATGATAGCCTTTAACTTATCCTACGGTTCAATAGGTCTATCATGATTTTTCCTCATACTTGTTGCTAATTGATTCCACCATATGATTGCATAATTGGTAAACTCTATTATTGCTAGTTTTATCTTTTTCTTCTCCAAATAGTTATGGCAATCAAAGATCAACTCCAACCTTTTTTCCCATTTTAAATATACCTCTAGATCGTTTCTATCTTAGAATGAAGGAATTTTCATCTTAATACTACCCAAATTCCGATCAACCCTATCTCTACTAAAGTCTCTAGGATCTCTTCTAGGCCTCATTTCATGCCTATCTCTTCTATTCCCCATACTACCCATTTTGGCCTCCGATATTTCATCATCCTCATTAGTACTATTCACTTCATTCCCATCATCAGATTTAACTCTAGGATCATGCCTACCTTGATTCCTAACATTATGAACTCCTTTAGGTTGCCTCTTTGTAAGTTAGCTATCACCATATCCCGTCGATCCATTCTATCTCTATTTACTACAAATACCACATTCAATCGCTCAAATTGTTGTTGCATGAATCTCATCATGAATGCTTGATTGAGACATCCTAATAACTAGAATTTGTATGCCTCTCAAGTGTTTGCACTCGTGTTTCACTCAAATTTGGCTTTTTCCCTCCAATAATCTCACAACTCTTGCCTTTATCCTCTCAATCTCTTCTTTCAAGTTCTCTAATGATTTAATTGAACTCAATAAAAAAAATTCATCTTTGTGAGTTTCAAACCAAAAACAACAACGAATTTAAGCAGGATAATGACTCGAGAGAAAGGACTCAAGAAAGGAAGGAATGAATGAATTGAATGAAAACACAACCGATAATTTCAAGAAAGTGTTTTCTTGAAATCAGTTTATACTTTCACAACAATATTGATACCAATAGATGATTTCGGTATTGAACTGATTTCTTAAAAGAAATTGCGCTTGAAGAATTTTTAAGAAAGTGTTTCTTGAAATCGAATAACCCTATTTTTCTTGGGATTTTCTTTTTCTTTTTGCTAGAAATTTTTTCTAGAATTTTCATTTTTTTCACACTAAATATGAGAAAATAACAAAGGCAAGAAAGATAAAAAATAAATTGTATTGGTACACTAAATTTAATGCACAAAACAATTTTTGAATATTTTTGGTATTTATGTTGATGTAAAAGACTTAGGAAGATAATGAAGATTCAAGAAAACGATGGAGATTCGACGACCTTGCTATAAAGTTATTGAACACCATAAAGATGAAATTCTTGATAAGTTTGAAATTGAGTTCTATGAAGAATAAGAATAAATCAACCTTGCTTTGATTTAATCTCTCAAAAATTAATTACTCTACAATGAAAGAATAACGCTATATATATAGTCAACTCATAAAAACACTAATTAAAATGGAAAATATCAAGTAAACATCAAACAAAATAGAGTTCTAAACGAAAAAGGAAAAATTAAACCGCATTCAAATTTTTGTACTACTCGCACACCGTGTATTCTGTCGAGTACGTACCGTTAAATTAATTTGGCTAAAGGTTGAAATTTTACCCAAGTACGTGCGCGACCTATTTTGCGTGAGTGCGTGCTTGCATGTCACTTTCCGGCTACACTCCAAGCTTCGTTTATTCTAACTTAGTTTGAATTAAGTGCACTAATTTTGGTTTCTCTTCTATGCCAACATAAAATTTAATGTTTTGCTCGTTGCAATCAAAGTCTCAGCCCACGTAACTTGAACAAGTAATTCCATAGCTTCTTTGATCTTCTTTGTTCGCGATTTCGTTATTGGTTCTTTTTCCACAGTCAACAGATTCTTACTAGCCTTCGTCCCATGGTTCTCACCACTAATTTAGTGCTTAATTTGGAAAAATGTCACTTCATGATTCAAGAAGGCATAGTTTTTGGCCATTGAATTTCACACAAGGAGATTGAGATCGACAAGGCCAAAATCCAAGTAATTAAAAAATTGCCTCCACCAACCTCGGTGAAAGGCATAAGAGCTTCTTAGAACATACCGAATTTTATATACACTTCATCAAGGGTTTCTCAAAGATCACCAAACTACTTTCCTCATCAATTGAGAAGACTATTCCATTTAATTTATCATAAGTGTTTCCAGGCTTTCAACACTTTTAAAGAGAAACTCAACACAATTCCTATTATTTTAGCTTCGAATTGGGATCTTCCTTTTGAGGTCATGTACGACGCTAGTGATTATGTCGTTGGAGCGGTGTTGGAACAAATGAGGGATAAAATCTTGCATGCTATATACTATTCTATCTTGACCTAATCAATGTCCAATTGAATTATGCTACTATGGAAAGGAAATGCAAGTGATGGTATTTGCATTTGACAAGTTTCGGTCCTATCTCATTGGCTCTAAGGTGATAGCGTACACTGACCACTCGACCCTCAAGTATTTTCTAGTAAAGAAAGACGTCGAGTCACAGTTGATTAGATGGGTGCTTTTTCTACAATACAACGGATAAATGAGGCGAAGATGAATTTTTGAGCACCGAAGGAAATTTTCGCATCGTCGGCTATCAACTGAAAATATAATATTAAAAGGACTTTTGAGCTCCATTAAAACGAGTTTTTAGAGGAAAATATATTTTGGAATAGTGAGAATGCATTGTTAAAAATAAGAAAAATTTCTGAATTTACGTGTAACATTATTTTACGAGAGAATGTGTGGTTTGAAAATGAGTTTTAGAAAAATGTATTTTTTGCAAAAAAAAAAATGGAGCCTAAACAAGGGCTATGGTTTCTGGGGATGAGGGTAGTGCAAGATAAATGAAGTAAACATAGTAATCATTCTAATATTAATACAAAAAATTACCTCTTTCAGTTGATAAAAATCATTGGGAGCGAGAGATGCAATATGAGGTTAAATCTCCGTTTGAGGGAGATGTAGTTGAAGGATGATGACCGAAATGATCTTTGAGAGGTGATGGTAATTTTCGTAAGCAGACCCGCGTGCATTGAATGAGAAGTGAAAAATAGGGTTCATGGTGTGAGGGTTGTGCCTTTGGATGTTATTATCTTTTCTATCATTTTTTATGAGAGATGTACAACTAGTAACATTAAGCACTTGTTTGGTATAAATTAAAATCAGATTTTTAATAGATTTTGATAGAATTTGATAAAATATATGGTTAAAAAGTTGTGAAATTCATAAAATATGTTATTAAAATTAATTATTAATTTTGACTTAAATTAAAATCTAAATTTTAATCGATAACCAACAGGGGCTTAAGGTATTCTGAACATCCTCAGAAGATATTTGACATTTTTCGCTTAATTATGAATAGTACAGATTTTTCAATTTTAGTTAGTAAATAAATATTTGCCTCAATTTTCTCTTTTTAAACACGTTCTCATTTTCATTATCTTTCTTTCTTTTTATTTATTTATGCCGTGATTACCCATTTATGGCCCCGAAAAAAAAAATACTTTCCTCATGGGTAGTTTTAAAGGTATTTTGGGAAAAAAGAATCACAAGTGCAACGAAGATAGAAGGTTGTAGATCTAAATGATGCATTTGGAAGGTGAGAAACTCAAAAGGCAACAAGAGATACGAATAAAATGATATTTGTAATTAGTGATTGCAATATTCATCTCACGTGACATGTTACGTGACATAATCTTAATAATTAAAAAAAAGGGGTTATAAAAAAAATTCTTACTTTATAATTATTAATTATGTCACGTAAGATGGTTACTATAATTCCTTATTATAAATAACACTACTCAAGAGAAATAGATTTTGATGACGAAACAAATTCTTTTTTAAGTAGGTTTTTTGGGGTTTTCACGAGATAAAAAGCCCTTTTAAGTACCTGTTTGGTGGCTATTTTTTTGAATAAATATTATTTTAAATAATGATTTTCTGAAAAATGTGTAATTAAAAAGTAAAAAAAAATTTGAATTTGTGGTTAGAATATTTTATTGCGTAGATGTGCCGTTAAAAATAAGCACGTAAAAAAAGATTTTTTTAAGAATGGGCGACGTGAAATAAAGAGTAATATTATTTATCATGATGATAAAATATTGGAAATATGACAATTCGTTATTCATCAATTTTTCTCTCTTCCCCTCTCGCATAAAATTTGAATTGTCCAATCACATTATTTTACATGTATTACTACATCATCGATGTAATGATTTCTCTCTCTCCTCTTATCCCTCGAAAAAATTGAACTGCCTCTCATCTATATCAGGATGTAACAATAAATAGCATTATTCTTAAATAAATTCGTCCGGTAGCACATTTTACCTTTGTAAACCCCAATTGAATCCCCGTTGTCTGCTACACTAGGCAAAACAACGAAGAAGCAGAAGAACCCACAATTATGTACGGGGGAGGTCAGTGTATCTCGCAGAATCTCCTATACACACCCACACATTTACATGTTTACACATAACTGGGGTATAATTTTACTGTCTTTTTTACTGCAGATGAAGTTTCGGCTGTAGTGGTAGACTTGGGTTCGCATACCTGCAAAGCTGGTTATGCTGGTGAAGATGCGCCCAAAGCTGTTTTTCCATCTGTGAGCCTACTAATTCTCTTATAAAATTTCTTTTTTCATTTTTTGAACTTTTGTTTTGGTTCCTGGAGTTTTTCCATCCGTTTGTACATCTTTGAGTGCTCGATTAAGAAACCGACCATTGATCTAAAAAAGGAAAAGGGCCATTGCCCAAATTAGACTAGTTGTTTGAAGTAGGTGGAAGATTTACCCTTTGAATGTAGTTGAAAATTTTGAACTTGAAGCAATATAAGTGAGTGGAAAGAAGCACAGAGCAACAGTAATCTGAATGTTGAATGGCAGGTGAAAGAATTTTCCAGATTTTAGTGGCCTTTGCAATTTGTAGGCTTTCCTCTGGGAGGATTTTCTATTTTCCATAGCGTTTTGGTCTCTTTGGGAGGGGAGATTAACTCATATCCAATAGGTTTTCTCAAATTTTTATTTCATTTTTTTCCATGTCTCAGCTCATATTTGACTAATGTTTATAAACAGTTAAACCACTTTTTATCTACACTTTCGTCAGACCTACAAGTGCTACCTACTTGTCTACCACTCATTTCTATCCATTTAATAATTTAAAATGTACAAGCTGTAAGTTTAGGATGCCAGGTAAACTTATGGATATTCTTGAGTAACTTAAGATAGACTTTCTGCATGCAAGGATGTTCAAAAAGTTTATTGTAGCTTGGAATTTGTAGCAAGAAGTAAAGTAGAGGTGGTTTAGGAGTTGCAAATCTTAGAAACAAGCTTGGCTCTACTTGGAAAACAGCTTCGGAGTTTTCCTTCCTGGAGTAGAGTGGCAAGAAAACAGTATGGTTTGAACCAAAATGATTGGGATTCCAGAAGATCTGTGAGGGTTTCCCTTAGATACCCTTAGAAGTTCATATCTATAGATTACTTCTTTTATTCAGTTGACAACATAGGATGTCGGGGCAGGGGATATAATTTGTTTATGTGAAGGTTGGACTGATTCATTACAACTTGCTTATTTATTTCTAAGACTTTGTATTCTTTCATTTCCTTAGAATAGACCCATAATTTCGATTGGTTCGTTCACTAAAAAAGATATAATGAATTCAATAAAATTTGAGGAAAGTGAGATCTTATACTTCAACATCTTTATTAGTCATTCATGAGAATGTTTAAAGGACTTCTTCTGAACTGAGAAAAATGAAAGTTAGGGCATCTTTATCGACCAGGCGTAATGGAAATATAATTGACTTTGATAAATGTAAAAAGGGTGTGAGATCATATAAAAATCAATAGTTTGAACAATTTTTTGGCTGATCTGGAATTGTGAACTGATAGAGAACAATGAGATCTTTGAAGAAAAAGAGCTAGAAGTTTCTGAATAATGTCACATAAGATTTAATCATTCCTATTGATTTCTATGTATAAGGAGTTCAAGAGCACCCCTTTCTCTTCTTGACTTGACTTTATACTGATGGATGATTAGAAGATTCCTTGTCTGCTTGTTCTTCTAACAATTGTAGTTATGCTTATATAATTAATAAATTCAAGTTTCTTATTCAAAAGAAAGAAAAATGAATTTTCCGAACTACAAACAAGAAAATAAGAAAGAGTAGAGATCACATCTAGAATCTGTAAGGATTAACTTGAGGTCAGCCTCACCTCTCCAGCAAGGTATTTCCAGGAAAAAAAAATATAAAGGAAAGAAATTTTTGGACTAATTTGTATTGTATAGGAGTCATTTCTAGTTCCACACGTAATGTGTTACTCTAATTCTTTTCATTATTTACAAATCCATAGGATTTTAATTTTTGATTGCATTTACTCTTTTCTTTATCTTTGTATTAATATGTCTTGGATTAGGTTGTTGGATCAATTGATCAAATGGAAGTTGATGATCCTGATATTCCTGACAAGAATTCAGGATCTGCCCCAGATACCAAATCCAAGGGTAAGCGCAAATTTTATGTCGGATCTCAAGACTTGGGATTCCGACGCGATCACATGGAGGTTAGTTGGTTTAGTTGTACACATTTTTTTAAAGATTTGGCTATCGTTCTATGTTCTTGTGTGCTATCATAGAGCCCACTGAAATATCAGGTGCTGTCACCCTTCAAGGATGGAATAGTTATTGACTGGGATATGGTTGAAAGCATATGGGACCATGCCTTGAGGTAATTCTTTGTTCACCTAACAAATCTTTATGATTTCCAGCTTTTCAGTACTTTAGCGGTAGCTTTGTCCAGGTGTTGAAGCCTACAGTTCTCTGTTAACAGGTTTTATGCATTTTCGATATTTTTCACATGTAATTTCATAATTGCAATGTTTTAAATTGTAGGAAATGCCTGTTAATTGATCCAAAAGAGCATCCCATGCTACTTGCTGAGCCATGTTCTAATACCCAACAACAGAGAGAAAAGTAAGCTAACTAAAAATCCGAAGTACTTTAGGGGTTCCATGACTTGTACTCCTGTTTCTGCATACCTTCTTTTTTATTTTGGCATTTAAATTTCCTGGCTCCCATCTAATACAAAGAGTAAAACCCATCCAGAGCATGAGTCTATGCAGTTGTTCTTTGTTGCATTTGTATCTCAATTTAAGTGATTATTTGTTTCAACTTTTAAATATTATAATTTTTACCATGCATCTTGTTAATTTGTCCACTGGTAATCTTTCCAGTATTCCTTCTGGGGGGCAGTTAATCGTCACTATCTTTAACATACTTCACTTTAAAATTCACTTTCAGTCTGATGTTGAATCAAAATTCATTGGGGACGTTGTAGGAAACAAATATAACATCTATACACATGGTTATCTAAAACACTCAAGATTTAGGTGAAATGTCCTGGAAGAGGCGGGTAGGATAAATTTGCTAAGTTTGTAATTTATGATATGACAGTGAAGACTTTCCAGAATAATGGCTTGGAGATGAGAAGCTTATAACTAGATTCCTTAATCTCTGATACAGGAGTGGCTAAGTTCGAATGTGAAACAAAAGTAATATCTTGAGTCAAAACTAGTGCAAAATGTTCAGTGCAGATGTGTGAAAAAGAAAAATATGTCTAGTACAACTCCTTAATCCTTATTGGCCTGCTACACCCTTGAGCTCTTCATTTTCTTTATGATTTATTAGTTAAAACTTTTTATACATAGGGGCTGCAACAAGTTCATTTCGATTTTAATAGTAGCACAGTTACTAGCATCAAGTTTATTTTTGTCTTCTATCATATTAGGGTAAAATTGTTTTTTTTTTAATCACTATAAAACATTTAATATCATTTTGTCACATATCTGCCTACTTGAGTTTTTGGTAAAATATGACATTATGAGCTTTCTTGGCCTTACTTAAATCCTAGAAGCGAATTTCTCACTGTTGCACTTTCTCTTCATTAGTCTGTTTTACTGCTTTTCCTGCACCAAAACCATGTTTCTGCTTCATTCAACTGGTTTCCATGGTTTGCCTTAATAGAGCAAGCTTCATAGGTAGAAGACAGAAAGTAGAAGCTGTAGAGATGTTAGCTGTAAGATGTATGGTTTAGTAGTTGTTTCAATCTTTTCAGGTTCTTCAGTGGCAGAAACTTGTAGCTGTCTGTATGGAAGTTTATGAGGTCCAGTAGAGAAGTTTTAGCATACTAGATGAACTAGATGTACCACAAGTTAGGCTTAAGGAAATTTGAATTCACAATGAAGAAACAATCTCATGTTCTGAAAAAGTAAGTTGGCGTCTGATGAAATCTTGAATTGAGTTTTTTTGGAAGGTCATATCTTATCATTGTTTTGAAGTCCTAAAAAAGCATTGAGGAACACTTGATGAAACTTAGTAACTGAGTGAGTGCACTAGCGTCTCTTTTTGAGATCTTTGCAAATTCCGGTGAATGTAACATGTTTGATAAAAGTTATGAGACGAAATGTTCAGAAAGTAACCGCTAGATAAGTCACGTCGACCTCCAATATGTGACTATGAGATCAATTCATCACAGGAAAAGTGACTATAATGACCCGGACCTCTGTGCCCAAGCTTTTATATTATATATATTGTTCGCATTAAGAGAGTCCGCGCCCATTTGACACTTCACGAATTTCTATCGCGTCTCAAAATGTTGGAAGGTTAATGTACTACACTAAAACTTCTGATTTGGAGCTTGATTTCACGCTGTGAAAACCATGGAATATTTATTGTTAATGGTGAACATTAACTTTTATTAGCTTTTTTGAGAGGATTGCCATCCAAATGTTGACAGAAGTTTAAAAGAGCCTTGTTCCAGTCATTATAGTTGATTTATATTGCTACTTATATTGATTGTATTTGTATCACTGTATGTAGCTATGGTCTGAAACATTGACATTATCTTTGCATATAATGGATTAATGCTTTTTGATTGGGAGGACAGTTTAGATGGTCAAGTGATTCGACAATATGAACATTAAGAAGGATGATAACTGACTTACTTTTTGTTAAGATGGAATTGTTGCTTTAAGTTTTGGAGTTGCTTCTCTAAAGTAATGCACAGAGATATGAAGGCTAGCAAATGAAAAATGGAGGAGCTACTTGCCTTGCCAATTTAGAATACTGTGCAGGTTGAAGGACCAAGGAAGGTGAAACACAAAGAAGGATCGGAAGGATTGTTTGAACGTCATATCAATCATGAGAAGTTGAATTTGATAACGAATAATAACTCAGGCAGCTTATTTAGGAGGCCTCCTAAGGTCTTCACATACCTACTGCCTACAATCTGGTTCTTGATTTTGTTTATGACCTGAATTTTCTAAAGAAACTATCTCCACTAGCGAGTAAAAATACTGGAGTCTTTTGTGAACATCACCGAGGGTATTTTTTTATTATCATATCTGGACAACATTCATGTTTATATTATTGACAGCTCATTATCATTTTTGTAACAGAAGCTTATTTGAGATTGTTCAGTAATGTGTGAGAATTTGAATGCTCATGTTTTCCTAAGATCCTGGAGGCTTGTTTCCCTTGAAAACTATTGCACTCTTTCTTTATTAATCTTTTGTACAGCAGTTTAATTGCTTCCCATTGCACTATGGCTTTATAATATTTGGAATTAGACTCGCTTTTCTCTGTTTTTAGCTATCTGCATCGAATAGTAGTTGCAGTTGATTGGGTAGACAGGAAGATTAAGTGATTCTTTCTCATGCAGTAATATTTGTACAAAACTATATACGATACCAATTGCCTGATTCTTGCGAGGAACATTTAGAATTTAGAGCCCATTTAGTGTTAAGAGTTTGCCTGGGAAGCTACTCATGATGCATTCCTGTGTGCCCTTCAATATGTTCAGGAAGGGACCATACTGATGATCTGTTGCTACAGTGTCTAGCACTGTGGAATATTCATAGTATCTTGGTTTGTTTTGTTGAAATCTCATGGGCTGTAAGTCAAAATTTCGAGGAACTCCTGCTGGCGGCTGAGATGGTTACAATTATGATGGAGGAGCTTTGAGGGGTTTAAAAGCTTATCTGTATATTGAAGGTGTCGTTTTTGATACATCTAAACTTGGCTTGCTCAAGGACAATCATACGTCCATTATTTATTTTTTATATTAATTATTTAATATTGTGATCATACTGAGTGACTTTCGCAATTAGGTATAGAATTTCTGATGCCATTATACTATTAGTTATCAATGGAAATGCACCAAATATATTCCCATCTTGCTTTGAGAGTTGAAAATTCTCATGGATGGGAAACTGTTTATAGACTATATGCTGTTTGAAGGGGCGTGAGATAAGAATAAAGAAGTGGAAGGATTCTTAGGTCAATTGTGAATCAATTAAGGTGTACTAAGTCATCTTGATTTCAGTTTAAATGTTTTGTGAGTTGATGGTTGGATAAATTTGAAAGGATACATCAATATATTCTCCCGTCTTCCTCTCACTTTCTCTGTACTAAAAGACCTTAAGCTCTTAACAGTCCACTCCCACAAACTATTGCTCTTATATATTCTCCAATAAAATAATATTACACGTAAATAAAAAAAAAATTCCTTCTTTATTAACCACACATTTTCCAAAAAATTACTATTTCTCTCATTATAACGTGGAATAATGGGGCCAAACGGGCATTTAATTTATTTTCTGTTGGAATTAAGACTGCAAAACTTTAATGACATTGTAATCTTCATTTCCCGTTGATTATACTGTATTGTTCTGCAGCTGAGATTTTATTGGTTTTTACTTGTGCTAATTACAAACTGTTGACTGACGACATGTTGATAGAGCTGCAGAGATTATGTTTGAAAAATACCAAGTTCCTGCATTATTTTTGGCCAAAAATGCTGTGAGTTCTCGTGTCTATCCTGCTATCTGATTTAAAGGAAAATATTTTTGAGCACATTTATAAAACAATTTTTGCATTATTACTTCCTATTTATTTGAGACTCTTTATTTAACTATTTACTCACTATTTGCTATGTGCTTGTGCCAGGTCCTCACATCTTTTGCATCAGGCCGTGCAACCTCTTTAATCGTTGACAGGTTCCAGCTCATACACAACTGTTGAATTATCAACTCTTGCCTTCTGTGTTATGTAATGTTATACTGACAGTGACTAGAACAACATTATTGGGCCTTTGGAACTTTTTGCCACCACCCTTACCTATTTCTTGGCAGAGGTTTTACCTCATTGCATATTAAGGATTGTGTTTGCTGCAATTGCTGTGAACTTGATCGAGGCTCTATTGATGCTCAATTCCTGATGACTCGTGCTCTTTTCAAAATTTTTTTTTTTTTTAAATTTTTAAATACACTTTGGATTACCTTTGTGCTCATAGGGTTTATAAAACTATACAGGGCGTATCCTGAGTACCGAAATGTGCATCCACAGATAATACATTAAGTGTATGTTTGGCAAAACTTAAATTATAATTTAAGTTAGTCAATCGTATTTTTTATCTACACATTTTGTAGGGCCCACAATTATTACCCACTTATTATCTATCCATTTGGTAGGACCAATAGCTTATAATTACTTAAATTTTAATTTAAGCACTATCAAACATGCTCTTCATTGGGATCCACAACTTACTATCCACTCATTATTCACACATATCCACAACTTATAAGAACTTTAAAATACCAACAAATATTCGGTAAAACTGGTCCCTATATGCTGTACATTGCTTAAGTATATAATACTTGAAAATTAATTTTTAACTTTGTTTATTCGTAAAACCTATCTTTTGAGGTTTTCATTTGTTCAAAAGCGTAAAAAATAGGAGTTAGTGATTGCTCTTGTTTTTAAAGTTGCAACTAAAAATTAAGTTTAATCTGCATAGACAAGGTGATAGTGAAATTGAAAAGGTCCGTACAAGGAGAAATTAAAGAAGACATGATATCCATGTTTTTGTTCTTATGACTTATTCTTCCTGCATGCAATTTAAGTTTTTTACTTTATAGCAACCAAAAATTTCAGTCATCTATTTTCTTTCTTTAATTTTTCATGTGTATTTTTAATAAGAGTACTTTACTAGCTCATGGAACTGTTGGTTGATTCAGCGGTGGAGGGTCAACTACCGTGGCTGCTGTACATGATGGATATGTTCTTCAGAAGGTACTCCTTTTAACCAAACGTGGAATTGTTGGTTAAATATTTTGTTTTGAACTGATTATATTATTTTGGATGTGAGGTCGTTTCATATCAAATTGGAAATTATATTTTGTGCATGCATTTTTTTTTCCTGTCTTTTCAAATATATTTTTCTGACAGGATAATATTATGCCCTTTACTCTTTGACAGAGCTCCTTTGTAACTCTATCAAGTTAGAATTTGGTCAAAATGGAAATACATGAAAAATCAGCTCTTGTTTAGAAAAATTAATATTGGTACATATTGCTGACAATTTTGCTCGATGATCATTCCTCTTGTTTGCCTTTCATATATATAGAGATTTACAATTACATACAAGGAAAATATAACTGTACAAAAAGAAAATTAAGTAAACAAGGAAACTAATTATATAAGGAAATCTCCAAACAAATCTCACGCCTCTAATACCCCCCTCAAATTGATGATGGTGAGTCCACAAGCATCAATTTGTAGGCAAGAAAATTATGACGAAGACGAGTCAGAGACTTTGTGAAGATATCTGCGATCTGGTGACTAGTGGAAACATGTGGTAGATCGATGACCTTGGAATCATAAGCGTCCCGAATGTAATGACAATCTACTTCAATATGTTTAGTGCGTTTATGGTATATCGGATTAGCCGCAATTTGAATTGCACTAGTGTTGTCACCATGAAGAGGAGTAGGTTGTGATTGGGAGATGTCAAGTTCTTCAAGAAGACCACGCAGCCACACAACCTCAGAACAAGCAGCAGACATAGTGCGGTATTCGGGCCTCAGTGGAAGACTTAGAAACACAGTTCTGTTTCTTACATTTCCAAGAAATGAGAGCATCACCCAGAAAGATACACCACCCAGTAGTAGATCAACGAGAGTCAGGACAACCAGCCCAATCAGCATCACTGTAAGCTGTGAGTTCAAGCGGCGTCCCTCGAGGGTAGAATAGACCACGATGAGGAGTCCTAATAAGATAGCGAATAATGCGATGAACAACTACCAAATGAAGATGACGTGGAACATCCATAAATTTGCTGACAGTATGCACTGCAAATGAAATATCCGGACGTGTGATAGTGAGATAGATGAGACTACCTACCAACTTTCGATATAGAGTAGGATTTGGAAGAATATTACCCTCGTCTTTTCGATATTTAACATTAAGCTCTAATGGAGTATCAACAGAGGAAGCGTCAGATAGGTTAGCCAACATAATCAAGTCTTGAATATACTTATGTTGATTCAAGAAGAGACCATGTGATTCAGTATGAACCTCCAAGCCCAAGAAGTAAGTGAGATGACCAAGGTCTTTCATATGGAAAACCGAGTGAAGATCCTGTTGAAGCTTTTGAATAAGAGTGTTATCAGATCCAGAAATAATAATATCATCCACATATACCAACAAAAAAACTATGCCAGCAGTATCTTGCGAAGAAACAGAGATGCATCAAATTGACTCTGAATAAAGGAAAAATCCAAAAGAGTTCGACGGAACTTGTCAAACCATGCTCGAGAAGCTTGCTTAAGACCATACAACGAACGCTTTAGCTTACAAACAGAGTCAGCGGAGGGAAGATGCATACCAGATGGAAGTTTCATATAAATGTCTTCCTTGAGGTCCCCATGTAAGAATGCGTTCTTTACATCCATTTGATGTAGAGACCAAGACCTCGAAGCGGCAACTGATAACAAAAGGTGAACGATGGTCAACTTTGCGAAAGGAGCAAATGTCTCATCATAGTCAATTCCATATTCTTGACGATTACCCAAGGCAACCAACCGTGCTTTATAGCGCTCAAGAGAACCATCAGAACGAAGTTTGACCGAATATACCCATTTACTTCCAATGGGTTTCACAGTTGGGGGACATGGCACAACATCCCAGGTTTGGTTTGC